>JAMQMW010001613.1:1861-12846 GCA_024115155.1 Thelonectria blattea
CCCGCCACAAGAGGAGAGAGACTCTTGAGAGATGCGGCGGGACAAAAAGGGAGAGACACAGGGAGAGACACAATGCGCGGGCCGATGCGACGTCCATGTCCTCCCCCCGAACCCCTGAAGACAGGCACGGCGAGACCCTATTCGCGTCGTTCTTGTATGCATCTCAGCCTCCCCCTTTTTTTCCCCCTTCCTTGGCCCCCAAACTCTCGTCGACGTCTCTCTCCTGGCCCTATCGATTTCGAGGCACCAAAGAGGAAACAGAAAGAAACGCTCACGACTTGACGCACGCACGCACTCGATGGCGCAGAGGCGAGGCATCGACCGGGGCCCCGTGGCAGATGGGCTGGTTCCCGAGGCTAGCGGTCGCTGAATTGTGTGCATGTTCTGCAAGCCCATGTCATGCCCTGGCCAAAAAGCAGTGAGCACCCAGCAGTCCGGCACTTTGAAAGCCCAATTTCTATATTTGTCATGATGCCAGCCCCCATCCCACTTTTCCCCGTCCGCCAGCCGATGCCCCTCGAGAGACTGATGAGCTTCTGCTTTGCTTCTTCACAGGTCGACCGAGGCTGTTCAGGTTGCGGTGTCCGCGGAATCCGTTGTCAATCGTCAGTCGTCTGTGATCAGCAGTCGTTGCTTCTGCCTCGAATAGAGAGACTTTCCTCGTCAGTCGCCGATCGATGAGTGTATTGCCTCTTGCACATAGACGGCCCACACGGTGTTCGTCCCATGCACGAGAAATGACGGTTGGACATGAAGGAAGAGGAAAAGTAACTTTTTCCTTTCCCATGACGTCTGGACACCTCCAAGAGCCGACGGCTCGGCTTCATCAACTCGAAACCCATGGAATCCCTACGTGTCTGTCAATGAATCGCCGTTTCAACCACGCTGCTGCTTTGATGCACGTTCATCCACCGCCGGCATGCCCGTGACGCCATGCGCGCGAACCAGGACCGCCCAAAGCTCCCTTTAAGCTTTGGAGCTACCTTGCCACAAGGAGGAGACGTGTTTCCCCTTCATCATGACCGGCTGGGACAAGCCAGGGCATCACTGGACACCAAGACGGGACAGGGCGGGACAAGGCAAAAGACAGGGTTTGATAATAGGGCAGAAGGGGGGCTGGCAACTGACATGCAGTTGTTATGGCCGGTTAATTAGCCAACCACGGAAAGACTTTGCCATCGACTCACTCAACTGTCCCGTAGCCTTTCCTCTTTGCCCCTGGGCCCCCAAAGGGCTGAGGCTGATCAAAAAGTTCCATCCTCGGCACGCCGCCGACTTCAAACGTCGTCGACCGGAATGGCCCGGTCCAGAACCGCTGCCGCCTTTTTTTTTTTTTTTTTTTTTTTCCGCCTCTCTCGTTCGCTGTTGGTCTTGGGTTCAGGTTTCTCCTCGCAGCCAACCCTTTTGGCGGCGTCATGTCGATAGTTTGCGCCGCTAACAAACAAGTCGCAAAGTGCTAGTCAAGGCTGTCAGTCAAGTCTTGTTGTCATTAAACCCCCCCCGGACCCTTCAGATGCCAAAAGTTCCTCGAGACCACGGTCCGCCAAGCCTCGAGTCTTCTGGAAGAACCATCGAAGGCCCTTCAATTTCTCCCTCTCGCCTGTGGGCCGCCGTCCCTTCTTTCATGCGACAAGTGAAGAAGAAATAATACTCCGCGTATCACGAATCCCCAACACGGGAGAGTGCGTGTACCACCGGATCCGTCCCGTGTACGAAGCAATCTCGGCATCCTGAGTGAGACCCCAAAGCAAGATCCATCCCGTCGTTTTCGCTTCATTGCGCCTCCTCCTCCTCCTCCTCCTCATGTGCCGGCCCGTCATTCTCGTCCCGCTTCGCATCCTTGGGCCGCTGAACTCAGGTTGATGAGCGTTGTTGAATGATACGTTACCCAGACACTGACAAGATCAATCGATCAACCCGCTCTGCTGGGTCGGTATGGGTCCAGCACAGCCTTCATCTCAACTCGACGCAACTTTCTTTGCTTCGTCAACTTCAATGGTCCATGCTAGCCCCAGAGTTAGCACAATGCCTCTTGCTTGACTAAGCGGCTTTCCAACCCTCGCATCAGCACCTGTTTTCCAAAGTCAGCAAGGCCATCCATCGCATTGTTATCCGTGCAGCTCATGAAGCTCAACTCACCTCATTACAAAACCCCACAGCGTTATTCCATCCCCATCCAACCACGGCGCCTTTAGAGTTCGCAACGGGATGCCGGCAGCTGTCGGGTAATTGTTCCTCAATATGCAACCACACGTTTGCTGACGGCACCCCCTGTCCCGAGGAGATCCCCCTTGGACCCCTGGGCTTCGAGGGACGTAATGCACAGAGCCTCGTCCGCAGTAGCCCTGTCGAGCCTTGCCATTGGCCTTCTAATTTTGACGGATTCTTGCATAGGCAGTTGGCCCGATTCGGGATGACGGACAGCCCTGTCTCAGAAGACTTTCATGCTGCAACCCGCCGACTTCAGTTGTGGTGAGTCCCGAAATAGGACATTGCTCGTCTGCCGATATGCACCGCAAGACGGCCTGCCTCAAAATAGCTGACCAAACACTCGTGCATGACTTGGGCCTCGACGCAAGCAAGGTTGCAAAAATCCCATGACAAACACGTCAAGGGCCTGATAGAGCTCGCCAATCTGATTTCGTAGTGATAACCCTGCGAGCTTGCCTGAACCGGGCAAACGGTAGCAGTTGTCACGAGGCCACATCCGTGGTACACGCCCAGACGGAGCGTACATACTCCGTACAGCAATGGTAAAACAAGCGCCGTCACACAGCTGCTGCACCTCAGCTGAAGTCGAGTCCCCTGAGTGCTTAGGACTTGGAGAGTTGAACAAGCACACACCCCCAACATCACCCAGTCTCGTCGAGTGAACCGGGAGTGACCTCAACGTCCCCCGCCGTTGGCTTTGGCCGTCGTGCCAGGAGCTGCTCGGTTCCCCTGCCTACCAGCCATCGTGGTCAGGTTCACTACCACCATAGCAGCCCAGTAGTGCGTGGTTAGGGTTTAGTGTGCAATCTTGGAATCCGAGCCTTAGTGTTGATCGCGGGAGCCCGGCCTTTGGTTTAGCCATCTCTTCCGTTGACTCGGCCAAGCTGGGTCCGAACCGAGGAGCTCATCAACCAGCCTTCTTGACAGGACAAGCTAGCGGCAAGAACCACCTTCGGAGCTCGGTGGGGACGATTTCTTCGGCCCCCCGAGGCTGTTGGCATCGTGACCGCCGTCCACCATGACCGTCTCCGGGACTCATTTCGCTCGATATCAACCTGAATACGAAGTCGCAGTCGAGCCCGAGAGCTGCTGAGTCGTGCAGAACCGAGCAGGATTGTCATCGTTACGGTCCAAGGGGCGCCAAACTTGCCCTCCCTCCAACTCAACCGAGCGGGTCGAGTTATCATCACCATGGTGGATCGAGAACTTTGCAAAGTCACCATGCATATCTCCTGTCCCAAGTCTCCAATTGAGGCCTTTGTCGACGAGATCGTCGCCTCGTCCGCCTCCAACCGTCGAAGCCGGTGATGAGGGCAATTTGCTAGCAAACTTTGGACGCCTGACGATGGCACCAAGGTGTCATGGGGGGACAATAAAAGCCGGACAGCCACCACGCCAGGAGCCGATGCCCTAAAGTGGCAATTCTAAATATATCTCGATGAGGCGGGTCTCCTCGTGGCCGCGCCGGAGCGAATCACCGGCAGCCAAACAAGAACCGATATCTTAGCTTCTCTGGAAGCATTTCGTCATGGTGGGTTCATGGGCTTCTTCTCTGGCACCCAGATTGATGGCCGTTTCGTCTGGTCGGCATGACGCTCCACGGGGATTTTTGTCCAGCGTAAAATTTCGAAGCACTGGAGAGAATGTTGATCAAGACTGGCGATCCTCGACGCCATATCCAGGGCGGACCCTTGCGGGGCAGCCCTTGACAGCTTGGCCGATGCATCTGTATTTGGCTAGTCGTAAACTTGATTGGGCGAATCGTAAAGATATCATGGCACCAGCATGGTGGTAATGTCAGTCATAAGAAGCTATCCCCACCGAGTGGTTGACAGCTTCATGGGTATGTATCCGGTAGGTACTTGGTCCCTTCTCTCTGTCCGCAAGTGAGAGCATGGTCCGGGATGTCAATTTGCCTCGGCAAGGCTGCGTCGTGAGACATGGACAGCGGCATCAATGTCGCGCCGTGCAGCGTTGCCCGCCATGTCCAAGTTGGCTGATGGATTCGGGCTCGAGGCGTGCGAGGCGTGGGGCCGCAAAAGGCTGATCTGCATCGCCATCTAATGCCTCGCACCTACACCGCACGTGCTTGCAGTGGTGCGATGCAGAGTTCAGCTTCTCATGGACAACTGCGCTCACCGCCCCGAGCCTTCCTGTGCAACCATGGCACTCCAGCAGCCAACTCTCTCTCTCTCTCTCTCTCTCTCTCTCTGTGCGCACATGGACGGAGGCGAAGTTGATGGAACGTGTTGTGCATCGTGCAAGCCGGCGAAGCGGGACCAGCGTATCGAGACTGAGTCAAGCTGGCCAGCTCCAGCCACATCGAGGGCATTCCGGTGCATCTAAGCCAGCCATCTTAGCTTCATCTGTGGTCTCGGGACCCCGAGCTGCAGAAAGACTAGTCGAGATGGTGACCATCACGCTGCAGAGGAACTGTCCACCGAACATGAGATTCTCGCCGGTCCGAGCAGAGAGAACCAGCGGCGTCGTCGAGAATAGCAGCACGCTAAGGCCATTTCCGACAAGCGGGATCTTTCTGGGGCAACGTGGGATGACTTGAGCCAAATGGTACTCCGTAGACGGCCTCAGAAGACGTTATTGACTGTTGAGTGACTCCCGTCTCTCCCGCTCCTCTTGCAGGGCTTACCCACTGAGGTGGTAGGTATCACGTTGGGTCTGGCATCAAGTATCCGCAACTCAAATTGCGGTTCGGCCATGGCGCGGGAATCATGCAGGCCACTTGGGAGTCTGTGTAATTTCTGAATATCGTCCTTTAGGTCAAATGGTTGCACCCATGAAGCACCATCCCCACCTTTGCTCGGTGGGAGATTTGCACAGGCTCCCCGGAGGTCTGGTCCCAAATAGACATCTTGATGAGGCTGGCCCGCGGCGCGGTAACCTCCACTCGGCCATAGTTGAATAAACGGCCGGCACGTACCCATTGTCAACCACCGTTCTGCTTCCATGGATGCTCTGGCAAGTTGAAGGTAGGGCATAGCGTCTAGCCCAGGCCGGGAACGGGCGGTTCTAGAAACGGAGCACTCTCATCCTAATCGAGGAAATAATGTGGCCAAGGTCGAACAGCTTGTGCAACGTTGGCGGCCAGGTCCCTGGACTCGATGCCTCAAATGGACGGGTCGGCTGAGTTTCTGCGCGAGCAATTGGTAGTCGTCCATCGTCTGCGAACAAGGGGCCGGGCATGGATTTGGAGAAATCCCATTTTGGGACACGAGGTTTGTGGTTTCAGCCAAACAGAAGAGGTAACGCCCTGTCACTCAGATCTGTCAAGGACAAGGGTCCTTAGGGTCCTTTTCGCCCTGGTCGCGAGGTCCACAGCACTGGCGAACGAGGAAGGTCTGAGATATCAGCATCATGAATGTCTCTGTGAAGCAAACACCCCGATATAGATGCTGCATATGGAGTTGAAGTAAAGCCGTCAGGATGTTTGTGACGGAGAACCAACCAGCGTACTCGGTAGCCAGCAACGGTACTGGAGATGGTCCACTTGAAAGCAGCCTATCGGCTTGACCGGGTTCGATATCTGAAGTGAACGTGTGAGCGGGTAATTACCCGCTTGGCATGACCTCATGGCCGCAAGATGTGCCCTAAAACCTGGGGCGACAGCCAACCACGATATTTTCGGTCTCCGGTCCCTGAAGCCATTCGACCGCATCTTTACCCACCAATGACGCTCAGCGCTCGACGAGTTGCCGGCCGAAAACAGTCGAAATGATTGCTTCTCACCACGTGTATGGAGTCCAAAGAGTGGGCTGCCCGAGGCTGGCACCGCAGCCGTTGCGAAAAGTGTCGCAGTCTCGTTGTCGGTCACTATGACCCTTTAATATCTCGGCGATGTCGCTAAATTCGGTTTGACTTTTGTTTTGCGTGTGTGATCATCACAAAGAAGAAGCTTAGAAGCGCAGTGAAATGGTGATTTGATAGGCCAGAAACAGATGCGTTGCTGAGTCGGCCGCCGCATGTTGGACTCAATGCTCAACGCCCCCGGTTGGTACCTCGAGCAGAATCAGGCTCAGGGAAAGAAGCTTGACGACCCCGAATCCTTGCCCAGCCTTCTCCGTTACAAAAGGTCGTCTGCTCAGTTCGGCACCTGTTGCGGCGAGATCCACCCTCGGCCCGGAGGGTTGGGCCCGGAGGCTAACGAAGGTTATGGGGCCACGAGCGCATCTAGACCCTCACATGAATCAGCAGAAGCCCACGGTTACTGAAGCCCGGCTGGGGGCGGTCTCGATAGCTTCGCTGAGGGTCGCCAGAGAAATTACGTAGTTGGCCGACGGGGAACCCTGGTATGGGAGCGCACTTTGATGGGGCAGTTGACGGTCGATGGCAGGCAACTGAGGACCGAATGCAGTTAGCATAACGATTGAGTTGGTTTGCCCGTTGACAAACGTCTTGATGGGGACGGAAACATGGCGAGAAGGCTCTTGGAATAGAGTCTCTGTCGGGTAACAGTAAACAGCCAGGGCAAAGTGCGATAGGTCAGAAGCGAAGGGATGGATGCCACTGGAGGGACGGGGAAGGTTGAGGCCGATTGGATACCAACGTGTGCGACTTCGGGAGGGACCACGTCGAGCAAGACTGGGTCCGGGATCTAAATAGCCTCAAGAATCCTAATTCCGTGTATGTAAAGTACGTACTGTGAACCGAATCGTCGTTGGGCTGAAATGAATTGAAGTCCTCGTGATAACGCAATGGATATTGGCGGGCTGTTCTTGGGAGACTTTGTAGAAACTGTGGTTGAGAGGCGGGTGAGCCTGGGATCTTTGGCGAGGTAAAGGATAGTGTGATGGGTTCGAGGTAGCTGGGCGAAGGCCGAAAGGCTGCAGGGACAATTCAGATTGCGATGGGGGAAATTGGAGGAATGACGATCTGTGGGAGCAGTTGGTGATGGCGAAGCGTAGGCGGGCTTAGGCAACAGTTTCAGAATGCGCCTTCCTACTGCAGAATACAGACTTGTTTGCACCTGCCTCACGAAGATCTCTCAACCTGCTATGTACGTACCTACCCTAAGCGATGTGCGGATATCGTGGAAGGAAGGCACGGCGAAGGAGGGGAAGGTGCGGGCTGCACCAGGCCGGGTACGGAAGACTTCGTTCTGTGGGTAACTCCAACGACCTCGGGAGAACACACGAAGATGAATGAGGGCATGTAACCGGACTGCATTGCGCTGCATCGAATGCGCTGCGACGTGCATACAGCATGCACCACACTGCACGGTACCCAATGCCGCAAACCCTGTTGGGCAGTCGGGCCCAGCGGTTTCCTGCAAGCTGCCAAACAAGACCTCACCGGCCGTTTCGCATCTCTCTCAGCTTGCTGCGTTTCCCGACGCAAGGTGATGGGAATGCACCCCGGCGTCGCATGGTATTGCCTGCTTGTACCTAGGTGCAGATGCAGCACCGAGGGTGACCTGGGAGAAATCAAAGAATCATGATACGATAACAGCAAAACGGCGCAGCGTAGCGCGCTGGAGTCCACCGATTGACAAAATAACCCAGTGCTGACCTGCCCATAGGATTCTGAACCAACACCAGTCAGTCACTCGCAGGTGAGCGAGAAACACCTCCAGCCATCTATCGGAAACGTCCTCCAACTCGCAAACCAACTTGAACGCACCAATCATCGACGTGCCCCCTTCGCCCAGCACAATGGGAGCTCAGCCTTCGCCGCCGAGAGCAAAGGTCGGGCGGAGCTGGGTCATGCCAGCCCCTCGCCGTCCTGCCGAACCCCAACAAGCTTCCAAACAGGGATTTGCACCGCATGCAATCCTACGACACTTGGGTCTCAGCGGGAAAGGTCGCTGTACGAAGACTCTGTGAGGCACTGAAGACGCGATGCAACCAACCACCAGAAGCAAGAGGCAGGGAACAACAGGGAATAGCAGCGCCTGCTGAGCGATTGGATGGGGCCATAATAAGGTGCAACTTGACTGGGGCTGCACATGCGACTCGGCTTGGAAGCCAGAGAAGCACGAGTCCTACTCAGTTGACACCTTGCATGTCTCGCACGACTTACACGCGGGACGAGAAGATATTCCGCGCTTACCCCTTGCTGAGGGCTGAATGCCCTCTTCGGAGTACCTTACTCAGCATTCCGTGCTCTGCTTCGAATGCGTTTCCATCGATTTACTACTGAGGATTAATTAAGGTCAATCATCGTGGATCTGCCGGGGCTGGGTTGACGAGGAGCCCCTTGGCAGCTTCTGAGCTTCTCTTTCTTCCATGACGGCTATCCCTGCGCGACACCGCTGTCGCCCTGTCATCGGTCCCTGTCTGCTTAGGCCCTATGGCGTCCTTATGCCGACCGTCACCAACAGCGAGTCTCCAGCATTACACCGATTCGACAGTTCTGCTCAGCAGTCCATGCCTCTCCAGCCTCCAACCTCCGAAACGCTCCTCCACCGGACTCCGCCTCCACCAGGTTCACACTAGTCTGGAATGGGGTTGCACCCTCAGCCAAGGGAGCGGGGACTTTGAGCCCGGCGCTCCCCTTGGCACCGAGACGCCTCAGGGTTGAGCCTCTGATAGGGCGTCCGACACACCAGCTACACGATGGCACTTGATCTCGAAGAGGCTGCAACGACGCATTTTCCCGCCATGTGCCGCCACTCATGTTAGACACGCTTGTCTGGCGTCCCGGACTGACAACCGGTATGACGTCGGGCTGGCCGATTGTTACAACAAAGAAAGGCGACGGGCTAGACGAGATGACCAGAAACTCCGCCGTACGGGAGAAGAAAATCGAAAAAAAGAGTCAAAAAAAGTCGAGCGGGATTGACTTTGAGTGGGAACCATCCGTCGCCTAGACACGCTCGCCCGGAGAAAATGAACCAAATGACCCGCGTCCACCCGGTTTCTGGGATGTACTACGTACTGGAACGGGATTGACATTAACAAAAAGACAACAGGGTGGGCAGCGAACGGACATGGATAGGTCCATCGATGCCGGGAATTGATCATCATGTCGATGTCGGCGTACAGTATCAGATGATTGACAGCGGTCTATGACAGTATTCGCACCTGCGCTCAGATGGCCCATGGAACAACCCTGGCTTTTCTTGGAGTTACTTGTCCATGTTGCCATCTAGTGACAGGATCGAACGGGAACCACTTCAGTATCACAAGCGATCCCGGCGATGTCCATCACCGTCAGAGATGTGCCGTGTGGGCTGAGGCTCTTGTGCCTCGTCTAAATCCGGCAATGATGAAGACAACTGGCCATTGACGATGACAGTAATATCGGGGTGACAGTCAGTTTCTCCTTTACTGGGCATGATTCTCTGACAGTCATCATCTTGTCCCGTCGCACTTGTCAATCTCAAACACTTCCCCCAGCGATCTGGAAGCGCTAGAGCCTACCAATTCTGGGTAGTCTTGAGAAATTGGCCGGGGCCCGGCTGAATTGATCTGAGCCAGCCAGCCCGGGCACCCGGGCGGCCGAATTTGGCCGTCGCCGCTGGAGCACATTCAACCCACGCACCCAACGACGGCGGTGCGTCTCCCAGCATACATATAGCTCAGCCGAGGTGCCCCCGGGGAACAAAGGCAGCGAATGATGTTGGTGGAGTGGGGGGCGGGTTGTTGAGGACGGTTGAAGATGGATGGGTGGAGGATCAAAGGATAGGAAGGAATGATGACTGAAGGAAGGGAGTGTAGAGACACACGGAGGGACGTCGGAGACGGAACTGGCCAGAGAGGCGGAGGGATATTTGCAATGATGGAGGTGGCACTTGGGTGCGCGGGTGCTGATGCGATGCTGATGCCATCGCTGAGTGATGGACGCAGCACCAGCACTGCTCGACAGTACGCTCTTTGGCGGCACTAGAGCAACAACGACTCCCGTGGGAATGGCAAAGAAACAGGCATGGGAATACGCTCGATGGTGGCAGCTGCACAGCGGCGTTTTGGGACACTTCCCCCAGGGTCCTTGGGCCTAGTTTCCCGGGATGCTCTGCCTGAGCAGATGGATCATGGAGACATGGACCCTCGCGATCTGAGTGGCCCCGTCTCACCTGCAGAGCAGTGAGGCTGGCGTGGGTTTTGGTCGCTGGCGGACAGGTAACGTTCCCATTCCAAGATGCTTCCATAGATAGACATGGAGACTGCACACCGTCAAAATCGCTAACAATGCAGCAGAGAACCGTGGCAGACTGGCGGTGCGTCGAGGGGGAGAGGCTCCGCGCTAGCTGGCATCCAATCGAAGGCATGTCGTGCCTTTGGCGACCCTGTCGTTGATGCCAGTATTAGCTACAGCGTGGGCTGTGAACTGCAACTACCGGGCTCCTCGTAACTTGGGGGGGACGAGGAGAGAGGAAGGGAGAAGGAGTTTACGACGATGCCATACAAGTGAGTCCAGGCCGTTCCCTCCCCCCTCGCCTTGGGACGGAGGAGGAGGAGTGCCCTGTCGAGCATGCAGGCGACGGACATCATCAGTCTCCAGGCAGTGGCTGTCGGTTCTCTGTTCTCTCTCTCCCCCCCGAGTTTGTCATGACGCTTTCTCCACTGACCACTGGCCATTGCCCACCACCGCCGACCGCCGCCCGTCGCCCACGCTTCACGCTCACATTCACGCCCACCACCAATCCATGCATCCGCCCATCCACCAACCGCCGTCTCTCTGAAGACGCACACAGCAGCAGCATCATCACTCGCACTCAGACTCCTCCGACGGCGTAGATGAGGGATTTAAAGTCGATGGCAGCGCATGTGCTGCACAGCGTGTCGATTGTTGACTCCATTTGAGTTGACAATTTGACG
>JAMQMW010001618.1:0-15971 GCA_024115155.1 Thelonectria blattea
TTTTAGTTTTACTTTATTTTACTTATATTTTATAAAGTAGGGTAGAAAAATAAGTAGTGCAATTTGCAATTTTTCGACTATCGGAACTTTATCACGGCACTGTAGAGTGAGGTTAGGCACTGAGGCGATATACTATCGGTGTGGTGGTGCAGTGTATTCTCGTGAACTGGACCAAGGGCCGCGCGGGAACGACCAGATACATAAATAGGAAAAGTTATCGCATCCACGGATGAGCAAGAACAAGCATAAAATGATGCGATCGGCAGGCGGCGAGATGCACCGAAAGCGAAAGGGTATCAGGGTCTGAGGTCCAGCCGATTTGGCTGCAGCTCGACCGAGTGACGCGCGGTTATCGACATGGGGAGAGCCCCGGAAGCGGATATAGAATGTGGTGAATGGAATCAATGAACAAAAGTGATTCTTGTATAGACACTTTGTTTGGCCAAGACTTTGTCTCAAACAGACTTGCCTCGGGATACTACCGTGCCTTTGTTTTCTGAAACGCCGTCCCATTGTATTTTCCCACGGCCGACGGGCGCTCTGAGCATGGCTTGATTTTTTTTGAAGCTTCTTGTCTTTTTATAATTATGCTTTCTTCTTCAATCGCAGTGTTGGGAGATGCTGTCGAGATTCTGGGCGCTTAATCCTCCGTGCATGTCTTTGAAAGGATTTGGTTGGCCGAGGTCGACTTTCAGGATCTCGGTGCGTACGATATGTGAGCTGTCCGTGTCCACTCCCTCACGTCTCGTCTCGGGGAGTTTGAGACGGCGGAACTCCCGACCTGTGGTTGCCCTGTTATGCATATTCCAGAGCGAGAAGGCTCAAACAGCCCATGGGTGGGGAGTGACGTGGTTGTAGTTCTCGCTTCCCCGGGGGAAGAAAGCCTCGCAAGGAAAGACGAGGGAAGGAGACGGAAAGAGCCACACACATTACCAGGGTCACTCCTGCCTCTTTGTAACCCGAGAGAGTGTGTCCCGGGACCATGTAAAGGGAAGTGTCCCACTTGATTTTCGTCGTCGTTTCTTCCTTCCTCCGGGACTCACTAGTGTGTTCCGCTTCTACGTAATCTCTCTTCTTTCATCTGTCGTTCTCTTCTTCGTCTCCCCCTCGTTCATAAATATTGCGTGATCGTTTTACTTCCTGGTCGAAGAGGAGTCCCGGTGACTTCTGCTCTGAGAGCACTCGACAGGATCCTTTCTTTGAAACCCGAGCCTGGAGCTTACTTGCCGTCGCTGCAACGGCCCCTTCTCGAAGCAGGAACTCGCGGATCCCTACACTCTTTTCGGTTCCAGACTGCTGTCCTCTTCTTTCTTCATCTCTTTGTTTCGTTCCTCGGCTGGCCCATCATGAAAGGCCCATACCTCACCCGCCAGTCCCTCTCCCTCGAGGAGAAGGTCGGCCTCCTCGACGACCGATCCCTATCCTCGGACAATGAGAGCGACAATGGCGTCTCGGACCTGGACAGCCATCTGCCCCTGACCAAGTGGATGGCCTACCTGCTGTCCCCCATCGGCTTCCTTCGAAGGCTGCACTGGAGAGCCTCGGTGGTCCGCTTCGTCTGGTTCTTCCTCCCCAGCTTCCTCCAAGGCCGCCAGATGCGCGAGCAGATCCGCCCGGCCAAGATGCACCCGACGGCCTACCTCGACGGCATGCGCGGGCTGGCGGCCCTGTTCGTCTTCTTCTGCCATTACACGTACCAGGGCTTCTCCATCGCCTTCGCCTGGGGCTTCGACGGGGGAAACTACGAGTTTATGAAGCTCCCCATCATCCGGCTGTGGTACTCGGGCCCGGCCTCCGTGTCCATCTTCTTCTGCATCTCGGGATACGCCCTCAGCTACAAGCCGCTCAAGCTCATCCGGAGCCGCAGCTCCAAGGACCTCGCCAACGCCATGGCCTCGACCGTGTTCCGTCGCTTCCTGCGCCTGTTTGGCCCAACCACCATCTCGACCTTTGTCGTCTTCTGCCTCATCCGACTGGGCTTCTACGAGCTGACGCGCGAGTTCGCCATGGATACAACCTACCACAAGAACGTCGTCGAGCCGCATCCCGGCCGCATGTTGAGCGGTTGGAACCAGCTGAGCGACTGGATGTGGTGCACCTTTAACATGCTCTACGTCTTTGGATGGGAGGAGCAGGGCGGACGTAACCGTAAGTGAGGAGCGCTATTTGGACGGAGGATTTTACTAATATTCTTTGCAGCATACGACGTTCATTTGTGGACGATACCTATCGAGTATCGCTGCTCGCTCTACCTCTTCCTCGTCCTCGTGGGCACCGCTCGGTTGCGAACCACATGGCGATATCTGACACTGCTGGCCGTCATGGCAGTTACGTACCGAAAGTCACGATGGGAGCTGTTGATGTTCTTTTTCGGCATGGCTCTGGCCGAGTGGGATCACATTCGAGGAGCCCACGTCCAACCCCCTGCTCTTCCCACGATGGAGAAGAAGACCAAGGCTCGGTGCAGCGTGCTTGGCATCATCTTCTGGAACTTGGTCTGCATCTTGGGCCTTTACCTTATGTCCTTCCCCGACGACGGCTGGGGTCGAACCCCTGGATGGGTCTATCTCAGCACCTGGATTCCCGAGTGGTGGCTTGCTGCCAAGTTCCGATTCTGGCAGGGCATCGGCGCCGTCGTCTTCATCCTGGGCGTTTCCCGCTCCGACATGTTCAAGCGCTTCTTCAACTCGGCCGTGGTGCAGTACTTTGGCAAGATCTCGTACGCCCTCTACCTCATGCACGGCCCGGTGATGCACGTCATCGGATATCACTGGGAGAAGCTGGCGTGGAGCATCACGGGGGTCGAGGGGGAGTGGTACACGGTCGGTTGGGTTTTGGGAGCGTGCTTCTGCGTGCCGTCGGTGATTTGGTGCGCCGACATCTTTTGGCGCGCCGTGGACATTCCCACGGTCAAGTTTGCCAGGTGGTTCGAGAGCAAGGTGGTGGTCAAGGAGGATTAGAAATCCCGGGTTGGGTAATTGTTTACTTGGTGTTTTGGCGTGGGAAGGTTGTTATTTGGCGTTGTGGCGTTGTCAGTAAGACAGGGGCACCAGAGAGTGAAGGACAGGACACGATTGGAACATGCAGTACCAATGTTGCCGCACTCGGCTTCTTTAAGTATCATTTAATTCATATCAATCATTTTCATGTCGTCACGGGTGTCTATCGTAGCCAGTCTTGCTGGTCTGTTGTAGTCTAGGTAGCCACACAAGCTCGCTGAAGATGTAAGTTGGGTTTGCCATGTCGTTTTCGTAGTCACATTATTGCATCACTCATGCCTCTGGCCGCACATAAACCCTCTTGCCGCCAACCCACGTCTCCTTGACCGTCAAAGACCGCAAGTCCTCCACGTCGAGCGACTCAAACGGCCGATCCAGCACCACCCAATCAGCCAGCGCGCCCTCCCTGATGACTCCAGCCCTCCCCTCGAGAAACCCCCCGTAGGCCGGCGCGCCCGTAAACCCCCACAGCGCCTCGTCCATGCTCAACGCCTCCTCGACGTGCCACCCGTCCCTTCCCCCGTCGACTCCCCTGCCCGTGGCGGGGCTGCGACGAGCCACGGCGGCGTATATCCCGTGAAACGGGTTCGGCGGCTCGACGGGGAAGTCGGAGCCTAGAACGGGACGAGAGGGGAGGAGGGAGCGCATGCGGTAGGCGGAAGAGGATAGGCGGTCGGAGCCGAGGCGGGAGAGCGCGTAGGACATGTCCGAGGTGGCGTGGGTGGGTTGGATGGAGGGGAGGATGCCGAGGGAGGAGAGGCGGGATTGGTCGGCGGGATGGATGATTTGGGCGTGTTCGATGCGGAAGCGGTGGTGGGATTGGCAGGTTGAGAGGCGGTTGGTGCGGGACTGGGGGAGTTCTGGGGAGGAGGGTGAGGAGGGGGAAGAAGGGGGGCATTGTTGGTCGAGGGAGGCTTCGAGGGCGGAGATGGCGTATCGGTTGGCCAGGTCGCCGATGGCGTGGATGTTGACTTGGTATCCCGCCGCGGCCCAGCGTTTGGCCACGGTGGTTAGGGCAGAGGCGTTGATGAGCATGCTGCCGGATGTCCAGGGGTGGTCCGCGTAGGGCTCGATCATGGCGCTGCCCCAGCTGCCGAGGGCGCCGTCGGCGAAGAGCTTGACGCTCCGGACGACGAGCCGGGCGTCCCGTCTGGAGACGTTGACGGCCGTTTCGGGACAGTAGGCGTTGCGCAGGTCGCACTCGAACATGGAGTAGACGCGCATGGTCCACTCGTCCTCGTCGTCGGCCAAGTCGGCGTAGAGACTTAGAGTTCCGGGGGTGGCGCCGGCGTCGTGCATGCCGACGAGGCCGACGGCGTTGAGGGCCTGCATGGCGGACCGGACGTGTCGGGCTTTGACTTGGGGAGTGGGTTGGGGGTAGAGAGGGACGACCAGGTCCATGGCGTTGTCGCAGAAGACGCCCGGGCCGGGGTCGCGGATGATTTCGCCGCCGGGGATGACGGGGGGGAGGGAGGGGGGGAGGAGGGAGAGGACGGATTGGGAGACCCATGTGCAGTGGACGTCGATGCGGTCGAGCATCATGTATATGCCCTTGAGGGAAGGGTCTTGCTCCACGTCGGCCTTTTAGGGAGTCAGTTAGAGGATCAAGTCTAATAGAGCAGAGAGGAGTCTTACTGCCGTGGGCATGCGACCGAGGAGCGTCTGGTCCCATCCGACGCCGCGGATCCAATTGTCCTTGGACCCGGCGCCGGGGTTCTCGAGCATGTACTTCTTCACGCGGGACCGCACGTCGTCGAGCGACTGCGAGCCAAACAGGTCGACGGAGTGGAGGAACTCGCCGTACTGGAGCAAATGGCCGTGGCCGTCCCAGAGGCCGGGAATGACATGGCCGGCGGTGGTAGTAGAAGCGGACTTGTCGGCCCCGGATTCGGACCACACGGCGGTGAACTCCCCGTCGACCACGGAGAAGCACCGCGCGGCAGGCCGGTCGGGGTCTTGGGTGCAGATGCTCTCGTAGCAATACGTTGTTGCACTTTCAGAGTCGGTCAAGGGATGTTGTTGGAGGCGGTATGCCACGGCCAGGACGGCGAGGATGACTGGGAGGGTCACGCCCCATCTGAAGACGGGGCTCATGATGGATGTTGGATGACGCGCTTGAACAAGACAATCAAGGTGTGATGGAAGCAATCATTGCGATTGACGAGTCTAGGGGCCGGAGCGATGTGTGTTACATGACGGGACGAGGGGTGTCTCTTTGTTGTTGAGCCCAACGAGATAAGGTATCGATAAGCAACGTTTCCACCGGCCCACATCTATTAATAAAAATGAATGATTTCAACCGTCAAGAAATCCGGGGAAAAGCTTCACCTTGGAAATCATTCGTCGTGCCCGTTTCGAGATATCCGTCGCTATCTCACGGCGGTCACCGCGAATGCGGGAAACCCTCTTGGCGGGATTAGGCAGTGAAGGAATCTAAATTCTTTCGTTCCAAGATCATCCCACCAGATCCCCATCAAGCTCGGCCCAATTCCGTCCCGTCGTGACAGCTCACGCCTCTTCCGACATGATTCAGAGAACCAGCCGTGCGCGCCGTTGACTTTGGCAAACCGACGCAATCTCGACTGTTTTAAACGAGCAACCGGGGACTTTGAAGCAGCCTCACCGTGGTCCCCGTAACCACGCGAGCAGACGGCGTCGCGGAGTAATTCCAAAGCTCCGTTGGGGTTTTGCAAACGATGCTGAAATGTCCGATGACGATACAATCGAGACAGGTAGTTCGTGACGGCTGGTGTAGGCGTGCGACCATGGCAATCGCGCGAGGCCGAGTGTTTCCTTTCTTTGCAATCAGCTGCGGGCGTTGGTCGTCGGGGCTTGGCGATTACTCCCGACGGAGTACTTAATAGACTGGCCATATTCCTTTGTCGTCCTTGATAGACCATCGACACCTTCCAACCATGTCACCAACAACAACAACAACAACACCAGCAGACACCATGCCTCTCTCCCGCTCCGAGCTCGAAGCCCTCACCACCATCGACATCAGCCACCCCATCCCTCAACCCTCAGTCGACGCGGCCCTCTCGTCCCCCCCCTTCATCCCATCCGCCTCCCTCATCAACATCCGCGACCTCGGCGCCGTGCCTGGCAGCGCCCTCTCCCCGGGCCGCTTCTACCGTAGCGGAAACCTCTCCCGCGCCGCCGCCGACCCGGACGCCCTCGCCTGGTTGGGTAGCCGCGTCTCGACCGTCTTCGACCTGCGCAAGCGCGCCGAGCGCGCCGAGAGCCCCAGCCCGGAAGTCCCGGGGGTCGAGAACGTCTGGCTCGAGCAGAGCGGCAAGTACCCGAACCCGGGACTCGAGGCCTTCGCCGTGGGCGACGGGAGCGCCGAGTGGGGAGCCCAGTACCTGATCGTCTTGGACATGTACGCGCCCACCATCCGCGCCATCCTCGAGCACGTGCGAGATCGCCCAACCAAACCCTTCCTCTTCCACTGCACCGGTAAGTCCCAAACACCCATCCCATCTGCCCTTCTTGTCCCCGAGGACAACACAACTCATCAAAGAAAAACCCTCCAGCTGGTCGCGACCGCACGGGCGTCGTGGCCGGACTCCTGCAGACCCTGGCCGGCACTGCCCCGGACGACGTAATCTTCGACTACATGCTCTCGCGCGTCGGCATAGAGGCCGCCCGCGAGAAGCTCACCCGGTTCGCCCTGGACAGCCTGGGCATCGAGGACCCGTCCACCCCGGGCTTCTGGAACATGGCGAGCCTGAGGCCGGGATACTGGACCGCCTTCGCCGATGGCGTGCGGGAGAGGCACGGTGGGTGGGATGGGTACGTCACCAAGGGGTTGGGCTTTTCTGAGGAGGAGTTGGAGGTTATCAAGAGGAATTTGAGGGCTGAATGATGACTACGAAGTAACTTACAGTAGAAAGTCTTTCGTCGGCCAAGATGGAAAGCGTTCATGCGAGGGGTTCAAAACATTCAACATGTCCAATCAAGACCCCTTCTCCGCTTCCTCCGATGACATCACCCCTTTGGTCCCTGCAGGCACACAAAACGCTCCCCCATTAACGTCCACCAATGAACAATCCCCCCCTTTTCTTACCAGTGACGTTTTTCCCGCCCTCCATCATCATCCCCTTCGTAACCAACTTCAAAAAGACAGGTTTTCGAACTTGATATGTAGAACTCGTGCCTGGTTGATCGACAATGCAAGGGATCGTGGGACAGGGACTGGGTCGCCAAGAAAGACGTAGGGCTCAAAAGATGCCATTATTTACGAAAAAAATCTTGTTCGTCATGACGAAGTCGTTCATCTTGACTGCCAAGTTTGCATTGTTGGATAATGGCGGCCAAGTTGTGAATATATAAAGCTGCCTCAATTCTCTTAAGTTCCCCATCTCATCATCTCAACATCAGCAACCTTCAATACAAATAACCCTATAACAACAACTTCCTACTCTACAATCATCACACAAAACACAACACAATCATGCCTCTCACACGCACCCACGCCGCCCCCCGCCGCTCCATCTTCGGCCGCCGCGCCCGCCCTCGCCAACAACACTCCGTCGTCACCACTACTACGACAACTCGCAAGCCTCGCCGCAGCATCTTCGGCCCCCGAAGACACGCCCATGCCCACGCTGCCCCTGTTGTGCACCACCAGAAGCGCAAGCCCACCATGAAGGACAAGGTCAGCGGCGCCTTGCTGAGGATCAAGGGGAGCCTCACCCATCGTCCGGGTGTCAAGGTAAATGCAAAACCTAGGACATACAATACCCCACAGACTGAGAATATCTCTAACGAAATATAGGCCGCTGGAACTCGCCGCATGCATGGCACCGACGGTCGCGGTTCTCGCCGTCGTTGCTACATGTAAACCCGCTTCACCACGAATGAATGAGACACCATGCTAGAGATACCCCAGAACATACTGTCATCCACCTGTACTACTATTGTATAATTATTGGAAGTGGAGAATGAAATTTCATTATTATGTGCCCGAGTTATTCTCTCGACTGATCCTCTGAATGCCATCGTCCGCCACTCTTAACATGCTGCTCGCCAAATTGTTACCACACAAATCGATCCTGCCGACTCGTGCACCATGGGACTTTCTTCTTTCTTCCAGTTTGCCAATCTCTATAAGGGCAGCACTCTTCGATTTCGTAGCCTTGACTCATTCAGCTGGGTCACTTGTCCCGATATACGTGAATGAACGACATTCTCTCCAGGGCTCAACTGGTGCTTCTGGTTTCAATGTAGTTCATCCCCCTAATCTGCTCTGGTTTCAGTGTAGTTCATCCGCCTCATCTGCTCTGGGGTCGGCTGGTCGATATGCCGGGGCGAGGCGAATCTTTCGGTGAATTCTGCAGCTGGGTCGCAGGATTCGCGAGAGCTGCATCGACGGCGATGATGATCGTCGTCTCTGATGTCCTCTATGCGCAGACGGGCTGAGGACATCATCCACGTTCGAAACCGACATGCGAGCAGACACGGATCGATGCTTTTTGCGAGATGGAGGCGTCAGAGACAGGAAGCTCGTGGCAAGTTCATCCATCTCATCCGAGTTGGACGTGGTTCTGAGGCGTGTGTACTTCCGAAAAGCTTGCTCAAGGTCCTCGAGTGCTTCTTTGCTGGGAGATGGGTGCTTCTTCACCCCATTAGCCCCTCTGACCTCGGTGCCCGCCGTCAACTGCACGAAACCGCGACAGATGCGTGCGGTCGGATCGACCAGCTTTCTGTCGCTTGCCTTGACGCTTGCGAACGGTAGCAGCCGAGCCTGGCTCACTTCTTCTCGCTCGAGCCGGATGCTGACGCTATCAAGCATCGAGTCGACTGTCAGGCTCGTCGACGTGAAGTGGTGCGTCGTGGGGCTATCATCGGGGCTCTCGTCGAGGCTCAGCGTCGGAACCTTGTGAACTCGAATCCGGGGTGTCGATGATCCAACAGGCGTTGCGCTCAAGATCCTATCCTCAATGTCTTTGTCGAATTCCTTCTCGGATTCAAATGGATTGCGTGGCAATGGGGGAATGATTTCGTCTCGGTTCTGGCCTCTCTTCAGTCTGGTTTCGAACGATGTCGGAGTTCGTCCACCCCCACGCTCAGAGAACGGATCATCTAAAGATCGTCCATTTCGAAGGGACTTGCCATCATCCGCAACGGGCTTTCGAGCAACGTTGCCACCAACAATGCGCTGAACCTTTCTCTTGTTCAAGTTGTCGCCTTCGTTCAGTCGGATCTCGATGGTGCTGATGGGAGACTCAGTCGGAGGAGAATGAAGCGGAGGAGAGATGATCGGTTTGAGAAAGTTGCCAGGGGACTCGATCCGAGGCTGGGTCTCTTCGGTGTCTTGTGATTTGGGGCTCTCGGACGAGGCCTTGGAATGCAGTCGATCCCAGGCATGAGAGACCTTGGCAAATATCTTGGATGTCGAAACCATGCGCGTTAGCTTGGAGGCTGGAGGGTTCGAAGCCTGAGGCGCTGAAGGCTTCAAGGCATTTGTAGCAGCCAACATGGCTTGCAGTTTCTGGGAGATCTCGTCAGGGTCTATGGGCTCTATGGCTCCAACAGGAGCATCTGCTCTCGCATGTCTCACGTTTCCGTCAACATGGCCAAGCGGAACAGAGGCAGAAGTCTTGAGGTAGTTGGAGGGATGAGCTTTCAGGGGGTCGAAGTTAATCGACTCGGACTGGGGAAGGGGTCGCTGCAAGCCACGGTCCTTTCGGTGGCTGCGAGCATCCTCTCGAGGTCGAAGGGGATGTCTTCTCGACTTGATAGGAGGAGTCGGAGAAGACTTTCCAACGCGGGCAGGGTGGGAGTCAGGAGACAAGACGTGATTCCCAAGTCGAATCGGGGCCTTTCGTGGCGAAGCTGCAAAGGGAGGTACGGACTTTAGGGCGTCGTGGGAAGAGCTGGCAGGTGGCAGTAACTTGTCGTCGCTTCGAATATGCAACAGTGTGTTGTCCGCATCTTGGTCTTCGAGAAACGAGGTAGAGTCATCCAAGAGACGGCTGGCCATCTCCTCGATGCTGTCATGGCGACTGGACCGCCGCCGACTTGACTGCGTTGCCTCGGTGGCAACCGGAGTGACCATGGCGAGAGCTTCTGCTCGGGTCAGCGCGGAAGGGGGAAATGTTTGGTGTTTGATTTACCTTGTTTTCTCGCCGGAAGCGACTCGGCCAAATGTTTTTGTCGGCGGTGCGAGCCCAGTGACCGGAGCAAGCTCCTCTTCTTCCTGTAGGTGAGCGTCGTCGACGCCATGTCGGGGAGGGTTTTGGGGTGAAAAGAGTGACGATGAAGGAGTGGAGGTCAAGGAAATTCCATTCAGAGAGCCTATTACTGACGGGACAATGTGTCCGTCAAGGTGTCGGGTGTTTTGAGTGCTTCGGGGGCAGTGATTCAGTGAATCACAGAGAATCGGTAAAGTGGGAAGGAGGAGGCCTATCACAGCAAACCACCAGGGTCATCAAGGCGGTCGGGAACAAAAGAGACAAATGAATGGACTGGAAAATTCATCAGTGAGGAATCCAGCTGTAGTAGGCGGATCAAGTGCAGCGACAAATAGGCACCGCCGGCTGTGAAGAAGGGCTTGACAGAAGGAGCTCACAATGAAGGGTTCCAAAGTTGGCAGTGGAAGGATTTTAATTCGAAATCAAAATCCAGAGCAGTGAATGGCGGTGCGGCTTGCAATTTCGGACTCGGAGGCAGTTGACAGAGGGCAGGTGCTGTGGACAGCTGCCAGAGGGAAGGAGCGAACCGTCAACCTCAGCGCTGCCTGCCTCGACTGCCTCGACTGCATGTGTCTCTCAAGAGTGCCTAAGTCGGGGATAGTTATCGAAGAAATAAAACAAACAAAAATGGCAGCAGGTAGGCGCATTGGGTTCCGAACAACACATCAGGGCGCCCTATCGGCAACTAAAGGGAATGAACGGGTCGAGTTGGAGAAGGAACGACCGTGACGGCCAGCAATGACAAATGAAAGGGGGAAACGGGAAACATCATCTCTGGAAAGCCTCACTCTCTCTTATGACAAGCCGGCCTCACCACCACCACACGTTACTGTCGTCCTACCCCAGATCCTGCCCTCCGCCCCAGCGCTGGAGCAACGGTATATCGCTGTGTGCGGTCCGTCGTCGCACCGCCGCCCATGTTTGAGATGCCGCATCATTTCTCGACGTCTCGGTTGGCTGTCTCGCGTTGCATATGCACTCCCAAGCACATGGAGGCAAGAGAGGCTTTCGGTAGATGTTCGCCGAATGATGCCTGTCGTGGTCGCAAGAAAAAGGCCTTCCATGGTTCCGATGCTGGATGACACTGTACTCTTAGCTATTTATACCTTGACGCGGAAATATTGATCGGGACCAGGAGATTGCGGCTACTTCATGTGATGGTTGATGGTAGTCTCAGCCTTGATCGTGCTGACAATCAAACAAGGTCAGTGAAAACATACCAGAAAGGTTTAAACAAGCATGTCGAGCCAGACTGACCAGATTTAAGAATCCAGCTGGCTTTCGAATCGAAGCATCGTCTCTCCCTTTCCGACTCTCATTTCAGGACATGTCACCATGAATCGGGCGCCAGAGCTGAGTCCGCTCCCGAGACTCGTCCCCATACCGGGAGTATCATATCATGTCGCACATCCTCCAGAGATGCATGTATCATCTGAATTCACCTCGATGCACAACATGGCAATCATTCCGTTCTTGCTTTGATCTCGTGGGCAGCTCTGGACTACCTTCATCCGATGAGCTCAGGATTCGTGAAGACCAAGGCGATCCGGGTAACCTCACCTCTCGGTAGCCATTTTTCTCAACAGAGACAAATGGAAAATTACATTGTGAATCAATGTTTCTTCCTGTGTCACATCTCACCCATGGCTCATTGAGGCATCTGAGTCGTCTTCCATTGTGTAATCCTCTCGAGGTTGTCATGTCCAAGGCCACGTGATCCCTGGGCCTAGCAAGAGTCGACAATGTGGCGCAACTCTGCCACAGCCACAGGCCATGATTTTCCTCAGTGGCGCGTTTTTCAATCATGACTTCCACCCAACTTCTTTCCCTTGGTGAGGCCATCGAGCAAACGGTTTCTTGACAGAACAGCCTCAGGGTGGTGCTCGTGTCCTTAGATTGGATTGGCTCGCAGCCACCATTGCCGATTCTCGTCGGTACCGATCTCCCTCCGTGCGATTCCCCCTCGGCCGAAGCAAACTCCGAAACTCCGCGCAGAAGTTCTACGCCTTCAAACACTATCCCGAAACTCTGGTGGCCCGCGAGGCACTCTCTACAACTCGCAATACCTCGGAAACCGCTCGATTCAAGGCGATAATACACCTCTGACCCTCTTCAAGCCGTCATCGCCCTCGGTGGCCAAATCCCAAACCCCCGACCGCCCGCCATGATGCGACAACCCGTGCGAGGCATCCGCCTCCCCTTCAAGGCCCTCAACCAGTCAACCCAACAAGCCGCGTGGAACGGCGCATGGAGGAGGCTCTTTACGTCACAGGCGAAGAGCCGAGCGTCATCGGAGCTCTGGAGGTGGAGGGCCGGCCAGTGGCAGGGCATCATCGCGAGGCTCCGGCCCAGGGCCTTTGCGGCGCCGGTCTCGCTCCAGAGCATGCTACGGCGAGGGTTCCGGTTCTCTGGGCGGCGCCTGACGGACAAGCAGACGGTCGCACAAGGGGAGGAGCCAAAAAAGGGGTTGAAGGAGCAGCTCAAGTTGCTTATCAAGGTTTACGGCTGGTTGACCCTGGGTGTGTATCTTGGCTTAACGGCGGCGGACCTGCCCCTGTGCTTCTTGTTCGTGAGGGCCGTCGGCACAGAGGCGATAGGTAAGTGGTATCGAGTACTTGTGTCTGGCAATAGCTGACAGTGCGCAGGTAAAGTCGAGCACGCCATCTCGAGCAAGGTCAAGGAGATGATCCCTGAGTCGGTCAAGGAAGGTTGGCACACGCTCTGGAGCTTCGTCAAGCGCACCGAGGCCAAGGCTATCGGTGAGGGGGACATTACGTCCAAGATGGAGATGGCCACCTGGGGTGTCGAGAAGGCCGACAAGGAGAACCACAACGCTGCCAGTAAGTTACAGTTCCCGTCTATGCGTGCAGGTCCTTGCCCAAGGCTAACCCATCCCCAACAGGTCTGGCGACCCAGCTCGCGTTGGCATACGCAATCCATAAGAGCTTCATCTTCGTCCGCGTGCCTCTCACGGCGTGGTTGACTCCTCGAGTTGCCAAGTGGCTTCGAGCCCGCGGCTGGAAGGTTGGGAGGAAGGCAAGCTGAGTTTTCTGAGGGCTGAAACCTCCCGAAATCCCCTGTACAACATTCCACTTAGATCTGTAAATAAACATTAGACTTCTGTATAAACGACTCACTGTTATCTAGGCCTTGGTGGAGAGTTTTCGGTATAGATGACAACTGGGCATGGTTTTGTTGGGAAAAACAAATCTTGCATGTGGTCTATGTTCGATAAATAGAACACGAGGTGCCGTTGCTCGTTCGTTCACTATATGATCCGAGCTGCGTGGTAGGGAATCTCCATTGGTTACTGAGCGGCCTCTCGACACAGGACTGGACGCTTCAATTATGCCTATATTCTCCACGCGGTAACTCCCATTGGCGACTCAGCTCTCTCGAGCCTCTCCGATACACGCTCCCAAGCATCTCACCAACCTATGTGATGATAGATAATGCTCCAGCTTCATAACCTTGATAAAGATGCATCTCGTAAAAAAAGAGAAGACGGCGAAACCCCCACACAAGCTGCCAAGTTAGGACCCTGATGACAAGACACATCCCATATATCCGCCGTACAAAGTATATATATACGAATGCGCGGGGCCAAAAAAAACGGCGAGCCAAGGACCCTGAATTCCTTGGGCATGACGCATTTGAGGGACACCCGACTCGAACGGATAACCTTCAGGACTGGAATCTGACGCGCTACCAATTGCGCCAGCCCCCCAAATGGGATTTTGCTGTTGGTGGGCAGGTCCGCGAAAAGTGTCTTCTTGTGTCCGTACTGGAGGATCCTGAAGACTAGGTGCGGGGGATCGGACGAGTTTTCGTCCAATGGTGGCTCTGATCTGATAACTGCCAGCAACTCTGGTTAGTACTAGTGTATTCGTTTCTAACTGTTCCCCATCAAAACCTTGTTTACTTACGCTTCTGTTTACGTCGTGGACTCCAATGACTCAGTTTGGATGCGCCGGCTCAAAAACCGGCTTTTTCGTCACCTCGATCGCACTTATTCATTGTTTTGTTATCATTCACCATTGTCTTGGCTCCCATTCGGCTCCCGGAGGAGGATGCATTGAGCCGATTTGGGGTCGCGCTGAGTTGAGTTCGATCCGAGTTGATGCCGTCTCCCGACTCAATCAACATCATGACGTGCCCGACTGCCGACGTTGGCCGTCCACGGCTGAAGTCTGCGCCGAACTAATCGGCCTCATGATCATCGTCGGCGTTCATCACTTACCCGGGACTCGTGTCAGCCGCGCCGAGATACCAAGAGAGCCTCGTATATCTCGCAAGAAGTCGTAAATCCGAGAAGAAGCACTCTCGGTGACAGCTCTAGACGCCAGCTACCATCGGCAAGATCCGACTCGTTGTCGCATCCCTTCACCGACTCCCCCCGTGATGCTTGGCACGTCCAACGACCATGGAGAAACTCGGCGTTGAGGAAATGTCATGCCCACGGCCTAGGAAGTTTCCCTTTGTTCACTCTCTCCTGAACAAGGAGGTTGGAATCTCCGTGCTCAATAGAGCCCTGAAAATGGGATTTTCTGAAGTTTAACCCTCCCCCGCCATTCCTTGCCCCTCCTCTGCACCCTCAACACGAGATCTTCGTTGTCATTGTCTTTTCTCCCCTCTTTCGCGACCCCCGGTACGAAACTTTGGCTACATCCGGAATTCAGCAGCAAAAGATACTTTCAGCAAGTAAACGCCCAAGGGGGGGGAGAAATCCAGGTTGCTGGAATCTCGACTGGCATGCGTCGCCAGCGGTGCCGCGTGTGATGTGGTATTGAGTTTTTTTCCGCCGTCGAGAAAGTTTAGCCTTCTCGGCATGGGACTCCGCGCTGGCCGACTTCCATTTCGGCGAGTCAAAGAACGACTCTCGGGGCGGGTTAAACAAAATTCCAAAACACCGCTGCGCCAAAACCGACGACGACGAGACGGCATCTCTTGGAGGGGCGAGCATTGAGTTTACCAGAAGTTCGGAATACCGCCTTGCCCCTTTCACGCCCTTCAGAGGAATCGGGCGTTGAAAGTTACCATCGACGCGGAAGGTTTGAATAGGTGCCAAGTCGGGCATTCGATCAGATGAGCACCCCAACAAGCCATTCGCTCGCCCATGGCGTTCGGAAAAGGGGAAAGCCCTCTCTGCGCCCAAGGAGCGGTGAGAGAGACAAGGCCAGACGCTCGCCGGAACCATCTTAGCTTCCTCCCATAGAAGACAACTAGTCTGCCCGCTCCACTGTGAATGTCTCGAAACCCATTCTCAATCAAGCCACCACCGTGCAAGAATAGAAAGGCTTCGACCGTAAAGAGAATGTCGATCGACCCCTTTGGGGTGTCATTCAGCTCGTTTTGGCAAGCCTACAGACACTCTTCCACTTGTTTGTTTGCTTGTTTGTCTGGCTGTCTTCCTCTCTGCCTAGCTGGCTTCATTGTTCCCAACTCGGGGCGGACATGGCGTCTTCTTTTCCTTCTAGTCAACCGTTTTGCTTCCGTAGAAACCTTGGCGAGGGTTCGGGCTGCTTTCTTTTCGGCTGGGCGCAACTCAAGACTCGGCTCAATCGGAATGTCATTCATGACCAGAACTGCTCACGCCTGCCTTCCTGTTGCCAACTACATAATGCCCTTGCATTAGTTGGACTGAAGAGCCAGCCTTGTCGACGCGAAACTAATAGTCGTTGGAGCAGCGCGGGCATGTGAATAGCTCCAAGATGACCAAGAGTCCCAAGACTATAAGTGACTTCGTGCTTCATAGCTCCGAAAAAAAAAAAAA
>JAMQMW010000163.1:0-15348 GCA_024115155.1 Thelonectria blattea
TTTTTTTTTTTTTTTGCGATTCCAAGCTAACCTCTACTGCAACAGCTCACCTACCTCACCAAATACCTCGAGCTTCTTGACACCGTCTTCTTGTTCCTCAAGAAGAAGCCTCTCAGTACGTCTATCCCAATATTATTCCTCGATTGAGCCACTCGTGGCTAACAACATCAGCTTTCCTTCACTGCTACCACCATGGTGCTACCGCTCTTCTCTGCTACACCCAGTTGATTGGCTCGACTTCGGTTTCTTGGGTTCCCATCACCTTGAACCTCTTCGTCCACGTCGTCATGTACTGGTACTACTTCCAGAGCGCTCGCGGCATTCGCATCTGGTGGAAGGAGTGGGTCACTCGCATCCAGATCATCCAGTTCATCATTGATCTCGGTAAGTAACTCGGCTGGAGGCGTTTTCACGTGAAACTGACTGGGGGCAGGTTTCGTCTACTTCGCCTCGTACACCTACTTCACGTCGACGTACTTCCCCTGGATGCCCAATGCCGGCCACTGCGCAGGCGAGGAGTTCGCTGCTTTCTCTGGTATTGCCATCATCAGCTCTTACCTCGTCCTGTTCATCTCGTTCTACCTGGCCACCTACAAGCGCGGTGGTAAGTCCACCACCCGCAAGAGCCTTCGACGAATGAGCCAGGCCCCTCTCCCCGACCTCTCCTCGACGCCAATTAAGGGTATGACCAACGGTACCAGCACCGGTGCTAAGACCAACGGCACCACCCCTCGATCTCGCAAGGCCTAAACGAAGCGCCGAGCAGCTGCCGGCGACGGCATGGCGCCCGTTTCAGGAGAATGCGCTACACCCAAGTAGAAGCATCCTCTCGCCTTGCCCATCCTTCGCCATGCAGCCACGAAGCCTCGGAATATGATTTCGATGGCGACATGAACAAGCGTTGGATGTAATACACACTCCGGAAACCGATACGTACATATACATAGCTGGGTTTGGAGATTTCTGTTTCGATTGCGTTGCATCTTGGGGACCGTGGGACCGTCTCTGGGGAGAAGGGAGTCTCGGGGAGAGTAATATTTGTACTTTATACGCGGGCAGTCATAATGACGGGTGGTTGGTGAGGGATGGTCTTGTATGAATTGTTTTCTGAGGCGAACAAAGGGGGCATTTTGGCAGGACGGCAGGGTTGTAATGGGACACACAAACCAAAAAGCCTGGCCCGGATTTGCGACAAGCATGAACCGGGCGGTTCCGGGCTACGACGATCTACCTAGTACCCTTGTAATCACTCTTCGCGAGCATCGATACTGCATGTACGATAGAAGCATCACGGCTTTCACCCTAGAGTCAAACTTTCGCTTGACATGTTTTGCATGGAGCTGTGATTGGCGTACCTTGATTGCCTTGTTTGACTTTGCCCAAACAGTAGCAAAGCTATGATGTCATGGAGGGGAGATGCAGAAGAGCCGGCATACGTCGAAGAACTGGGAGCGAATAGACGCAGGGCATGCGGTTTTGGCGACAGCTGCGCGGCTCTTGACTGGCCGAGAGGACCTAGACGCCGAAATGGGCCAAGGGAGGCATCGAGTGAACAATGGAGGAGCGGGCCTGCCAAGAAGCCGATAGACGCCTGTGAAACGAACAAGGTCAACAATGACGCCGCGTTCTGAGGGCTTCAGGCGAAGCTTGGCGATGCTACAGATACATGAGAGGGCTACGCGTCACAAGGAAGAGGAACAGGTTTGTTCGTCAGAGCATGACGTGGGGTGGAACGCGAAGTGGATAATCCGTGATGACTTCGTGTAGCATCGCCGGTGTGATGCTGCTGCTTTTGTTCAAGTGACAGCAGTCAAGTCTCAGGAAGCCCTCCCGGCCGAGAGATGGGAGTTTCGGGAGACAAGGGTGGGGAGGGGGGTTTAGAGCAAGGTTGCCTTCCTTGGCTTGGGCGTGACAGAGAAACAAAGAGATCGATCGCTAAGAGGGAAACTCGGCAGTAGGCGGTTTTGATGGGCATGGGTGCCTTGTGTGTGGCGGCACCAGGTGGCCGTCTTTTGAAGCCGACGAGGGCGAACGACAGCTGCGGGAGTTGAGGAGGAAGGAAGAAGCCCAGGGGATTTCCACATTTTGCTTTCTATATCCGACGCGGCGGCTCAAGAGAACCGTTGCCAACGACATTTCGACGGACTGTCACAAGCTGGGGGAAAGAAAGTGGATGCGCGCCCAATTGCACTTCTTTGTCCTTCGGCCCCTTGATAATTTCCTCGGCATCTCAAACACGCAGACCTTGCACAAGGCGAATTGGGCTTCAGCCTTTTTCTCAATTTGCCCGACCCGTCCATTTTCCTGTCGTTGGTCTCTTTGTCTTTTTTAAAATTTCAAGGGGTCAGTCAAGACGAGGGAAGGAACTTGGAGCCCAGGGGGTAGTTCCTCGAAACAGCCCAAGTCAGAATGCGCCTAACGAACGCGCTTGTTCGAGAGCTGTAGCGGGCGGAAGGCGCGAACAGACCACCACCCTTTCAATGGAAGGGCACTTTGTTGCAAGCTGGAGTCCACGCTGGGCGGTAAAACATTGCATCCCGTCCATTTTCAGATGCGCCGCCTTGTGCCTAGCCCGTCCCTGTTCCTTGTCCCTTGTTCCCCTCCCCTTGATCCACGAGGAATCACTGGACACAAAAAGGCCGTCGAATCTGCCTCCAACTAAGCCGGAAAGCCCCAATAGGTCCAGCTAAATACGGACCAACCAGCTGGGGGAGGCTTTCCCAGTCGAGAATACCAAAGTAATTGGCCTGCAGTGTCCCTGCACTCCAGTCCCGCACCCTGTCCCTGGCCGGTTCATTGGAACGACCCGTGGACATCTGGACGCGATCCCTCCTCCTGCCTTCTTCAGCTTCTCCTCCTTCTCCCTCCCGTCCTTTCGCTTTCAAACACATTCTTTCTTTAATCCAACTACATGCCGTTCTCTTGTCCTCTGCTACTAATATTCACGCAATTCAATACCTGGCAGTACGAATAGGCACGTGCGAAATCATTCCTCCTCTTCTCTTTCTTTCCTTTTTTTCTTGAGGGTTCCTTCCCACCTCCACTTCCCCTCCTCCTCCCTCAACACGGTTGCCCGCTCTCTCCACCTCCAGATATCGAATCGCCCGTCTACCTACCGACATAGGATTCCAAAAACTACCGCAGCCATGCGCTTTTCCTTCCGCCGCAAGAGCAAAAGCAAGAGCAAGAAGCACGACTCCCAAGGCAGCGGCTCCGACGGCTTCTCCCTCCCAGACGACCTCGTCGCTCCTTCCCCGCGCTTCCCCCCGACCTACCGCTCAGCCCAACTCCTCACACTGCTACCACCAGCCGTGCTCGAGCGCATCTTCGCCTTCGTCTGTCCCCACACGCGCGATGAGAGCTACGATTCGTGCGAGGGCAGTGCCGCCACCAGCGACTCGGTTTGCATGCTCTGCGACCTGCGCGACCTGGCTCACTGTGTAAGTGTATGTCGGGCTTGGCGTCCCGTCGCCGTTAGAATTCTGTAAGTTTTACCCCTTCGCACCTCGAGGCTCTGTCCCTGGTTCCGTCATCGGGGCAATGGCTGCGACAATGGATGCCCAAAGTTGCATGAATTCGCTGACACGTAGTGCGCCACGTAGATACCACAGCATTCGAATCGACCCCGTCCACTACTGCCCCCGCGAGGCATGGCTGGCAGAGAGACGCAAGAAGACGCGATTCGACCGCAATGGCGTCCCCGAGGATTCTGCCCAAGCCCGACTACGACTCCTGCGCCGAACCGTCCGCGATGACCCGACCCGCATTGGCAAGCTGGTCCAGTTCTTCAAGATGCCCTACATGCTCCGCGAGTCTTGCCACGTCGAGGTCGCTCAGACCATTGCGGTGTTGCCAAACCTACGCTACATCGACCTGCCTGAGGGCATGTTCAGTGACGACCCTCACTTCGCCACTCTGCGTCTCGAAGTCCAGGCCAGGTGCCCGAGCATTCGCAAGATGACCTATAATGGAGGATCTGAGCGAAGCTTTGCCATGCTGGCTTCTGGTCGAATCTGGCCAAATCTGGAGGTTTTGGAAATCAATGGCCTCCAAGTCGATCCCATGACCATTCGAGCAGTCCTCGGCGGGTTGCCGAACCTCCACGCTTTGAAGGTCTCGGAAACCCCTACCCTCACCGACGAGGTTTTGTCGTCCGCCGACGGCCTGCCTACTCTTCCGCCTCTGAAAGAGCTGGTTCTTTCCGATACGCCCCGTGTGACGATCAAGGGAGTCATCGAGTACCTCGCCTGGCAGGAGACGCAGCAGGCTCTCACGGTCTTGACTCTTAAGGACACGGGCGTGCACCCTGCGAGCTTGCAGGAAATTCTCGTCATGGCATCCTCGCTGAAAACGCTCGCTATCCAGGATAAGGTCCAGGATCATTTCCCCAACAGCTCAAGTATCCGTCCATTAGCATCCCGATCTTTGGAGACACTTCGGTTCGAAATCAACGCCGCCACGTCAGGTCCTTTCTCTAGCATGACGGCCGGCTACTACACATATCTTGCTTCATCCATCATGGGTGGCGGCCTGCCCCGCCTACGTCGCTTATATGTACATGACGATACGTTCCCCGATCAACTCCAGGGTCTCCCACCGCCGAACGCTGCCTTCGCTAGCGGGCATATGCGATCCAGTTCCAATACATCCGTCAAGTCGAGCCCGGCATTCAGTCTCGGACCACCCTCTGGAAACAGTCTCTCCCCCTTTCCCCCCACACAGCGACGACCCGTCTCGAATGCGCCACCCAGCCATCGTCTCAGCTCCAACAACCCCTTTGCTTCCCGGGGCCCCAACTCGCCGCCGCCAACGCACACCCTCGAAGTCTTTACCAAGAGCGACGAGTTCGGCAAGTGGAACTTTGCGCGTGTTGATACGTTCAGAGCAGCTGCGCCGCCCCGTCGGCCCGTAAGCAGTTACGGGTTAGCTGCTGACGTAGCTGGGTCTGGCTGGGATAGAGGCGAGGCCCGGCGAAGCGTCATGGTCGGGAATGGAGCTGGTGGTTTCCTGGCCGTCCCTGGACAGGCATCGAGCGGTGACGGGTACGATGATGGACTGTCAGATTCATGGCGACCCAAGAGCAGCGGTGGAGATTCGAGTCGAGATCTTTGGAGATGATTGACTCAGATCAATGCCTTGAAGGCGTTAATATTATTGTCTGCCTGTTCAGGGGCGATGCGCAAAATGAAGGATTAGTTGACCGATTCTCGGTCACTTGCTCTGAGCGAGGATCTCTCGATAATTTGATGGAGCTATTTTTGGGAGCCAGAAAGGCCAAGACCGATAGAGTATGTACGGCATTGGCCGTTATGAGAGAAGAGAAAAGTACGCAGGATTGTTTGTGTGGAAGGGTGGGTAGAAGGGGTGACGAGGCATGGAGAAGGCCTCGGTGGTTGCGGTTATTCTGAATGCACGTACGGTCGGGAACAAAATACCCTCACAGTTGATGATTACTTGGTTTTGGGATTTAGAATGAGCAAGCAATGCAGCGACAATGATACGATTTCCATGGTTTGTCAGTTATCTGTCGTGCGTATTGGGTACCCTAGAGTGAAATAGAGAGTATAAATTCATGGTTGTCAGTGACGTGCACCTTAACAGATGGGATAAAAACTTAAAGCTGGGAAACCCAATTGCGATAGGTTCCCTTTAAAGCCCGTGGTAAGTTACAGTTTAGTGCTCGAGCATCATCTGCCCTATTCTTGACCAGCCGGCTCGGCCTTCTCAACCCCAACAGTCTCGACCAGGAATTTGATGACGCCATCAACACCACCGGGCGTGTTCAACCAATGCCCGCCACCGGGAAACTCTTCCCAGGTCACCTCAGCGCCGAAGCCTCGCAGGGCATCCCGCAAGGTCTTTCCGTTCTCGACAGGAGACACGAGGTCCTCCTCATTATGCTGCACAAGCACAGGAGTCTTCTTGATAGCCTCGTCGTCCGGCTCGTCGTGAACATCCCCGTTGACAAGCACCTTCACCTCCCCGAGGGGCTCGCGGAGCACGCGGCGCGTCTCGGCCAGGGACCGTCCGGGGAAGAGCATGCGGCCCGAGACGCACATCAGCGCGCCCAGCGGGCGGTCCAGGTGTAGAAGCAGGTGCGAGGCGACGACGGCGCCCTGGCTGAAGCCGGCGAGGACGACGCGGTCGCGGCGGCCGGAGAGGAGGGCGGCTTCTTCGGCGATGAGGTGGCGGATGGAGCGCACGCTGGACCACAGCCGGGAGGCCTGCTGGGCTTGGTCGCCGGGGGGGAACCACTCTGTGCCGGGGGCGGCGACGGCCGGGTTGGTGGTGGTGGTGGTCGGAGAGTCCTCGGAGGCGGAGGCGGGAGGCGCGGGGAAGACCCAGCGGACCGAGGGGAGGGCCTGGGAGAGAGGGCGGCCGGTCGAGTCCGGGGTTTCGCGGGCGAGGGCGGCGGCGAGCTGGCGCGGGGTGGAGCCGCGGCCGTGGAGGAAGATGATGGTGTGGGTGTGGGAGGTTGAGGGGTCGATTGTGAGGGGCATGCTGGTTGGGGTTAGAGGGTGTTTTGGTGTGAATTTCTGATGGCGACTTACATGGGCAATGGATGATGGCTTTGCGAGTTGGTGATGAATTGATGGTGTTGTTGTTGTTGAAGGGAGAGAGGGAGAGAGAGAGACGAAGGGTAAGGTAAGGCTGTGTGGCTGGTTGTTGGCTACGGGATTGTAATTACAGGTGCCTGATTGTTAGCTTGCGCATTGTACATGCTCGTCTACGAGTAACTGATGGCTTCAATCGTGGCTTATTCTATCCCTTCACAAGTGAGGTGGAGGGCTGGGATGTGAGTTGCACAATGTGAGCATTCGCGAGTAACCACAGCCAAGTATGTGGCCGCCACGCTCATTCCAACCAAAGGCAAGCCTCTCCAACTTGGAAGACACAGGTACCGAGGTACTTCAGTCTGAGGCCATCTCGCCCTCCCGCAGACCAAGACCTGATGCAAGGGAGGCGACTCAAGGGAGGGAAGTGTGTGCTGTCATGGCTTCTCGTGTGGGTCGCTTGTTCGCACAAAGTGTGTCTGCCCAAAGGCTGCTTTTTGAATCTGGAGGCCACGGAATGGGAAGCGGAAGTTTGGGGCGGTTTCAAGGCAATGCGCATACGGGCAAAAAGTTGGAAACCGGCGAGAGAGCAAAGGTTGGTGGATGGGATGGGCTGAAGGGACGCAGGATTGGACTCGTTGATGTCATGGCAGTTGCACTGGTCTGGTCTGCATTGGGTTGAGAGATGTCTCGGCGTGGGCCATGGAGCTGAGGAAGGGGATTTTGAGGGAGAAGGAAGAAATTGAAATGAAATAGCAAAGAATTGATAGATATTAATCTTGCCATGTTCATATAAATGAAGCACTTTGTGCGTATCACCCAGATGCAATTGATCCTTGAGCATCTCGCTTGATAGGCTATTCACAGTGGAGAGCTGAAGAGCTGAAAGTGGGACGGGGCGGTTACGTCAACTGCCACTGGGTTAAACAAGGAAGGAACGCGGGACGTTGGCGGGACGTTGGCGGGGAGCTCATATGGCCTCATAGACTCTCTTTTTCTTCTCTTCCTCCATTCTTCCTCAGTAAACTCCGTCTGCCATACCAGAATCACTCCCTCCCCCCAGCCATGGCCGGCTCCAACGACGATAGCTCCCAAGAGGGCAACTTTGGGTTCGTTTTGTCCTTGGCTAACGATGCACACGCGAGACGTCTGAATAGCTTCGCCAGCTAACCTCTGCTCTTCACAGCGTCGACTATGTAATCCACTACAAAGTCCCTTCTGCCGGTAACTCACTGCATCACCATTCCGACTCGACTTCCTATCCGCTAACCACTCCCTCGTTCGACAGCCCGCGCCGAAGCCGAAGCTGGCTTCGTCCAGCTCATCGAAGCCGTCACCGCCGTGGGCCTCGCCACCGAAGTCCGCCACGGCGAAGCCGACTCCCTCCTCGTCTTCGTCAAGGTGGCCTCGCCCGACCTCTTCGCCCAGCAAGTCTACCGCGCCCGCCTGCAGGACTGGCTCCACGGCGTGCGCGCCTCGGCCCCCGATAAGGATGTCACCCAGGCCCTGCGCGACGACCCCGTCACCGAGGCCGAGCGCCTGCGATTGATATACCTCATGATCACCAAGCCCAAGAACGAGGGCGGCGCCGGGGTCACCTCGTCGAGTCCCAAGTGGAAGCACGTCGATGCCGTGTTCCCCCTGCATGATCGCTCCTTCAATAAGGCGTGGATCAAGCAGTGGGGCGGCAAGTATGTGCTGGAGGAGGAGGACGTGAACAACATCCGAGACAAGTTTGGCGAGAGCATCGCCTTGTACTTTGCCTTTCTCCGTTCCTACTTCCGCTGGCAAGTCGTCCCCGCCGGGCTCGGTGCCGTCGCCTGGCTGATCCTGGGCCAATTCTCTTATCTCTACGCCCTGGGCTGCGGACTCTGGTCTGTCGTCTTTTTCGAGTATTGGAAGAAGCAAGAGGTCAACTTGGCCGTCCAATGGAGCGTGCGAGGCGTGTCCAACATCCAACAGTCTCGTCCCGAGTTTGAATGGGAACACGAGGAGGAGGATGCCGTCACCGGGGAACCCATCAAGGTCTATCCGCCTCTCAAGCGTGTCCAGACCCAATTGCTCCAGATTCCTTTTGGAATTGCCTGTGTTATTGCCCTCGGAACCTTGATTGTGCTTTGCAACTCCTTGGAGATCTTCATCAACGAGGTCTATAGTGGCCCGGGCAAGCAGTATCTGGTAAGATCCCAACTTACTGAACGCATGGAATAAAACCTGACCATTCCAGGGTTTCCTGCCCACCATTCTTCTGGTTGGTGGAACACCAACCATCTCGGCGCTTCTGATGAGTGCGGCCGAGAAGCTCACCATCTTGGAGAACTATGCCACCGTAGACGGTATGACTCTCACTTCACAAAGATGAGCCATTGCTGACGATATCTAGCCCACGACTCTGCTCTCATCCAGAAGCAATTTATCCTGAACTTCATGACCTCCTACATGGCCCCCCTTTTCACGGCGTTCGTCTATATCCCCTTTGGTCATGTCTTGGTTCCCCTCCTTGAGTTTTGGAGAAAGACTGCCGAGACCGTCACGTTCAGCGAGAAACCCATCAACACCCGCAGCTTCGAGAGCAACCCAGCTCGTATTACGAACCAAATGTTCTTCTTTACCGTTACTGCTCAGATTGTCAGCCTTGCGACCGAGGTAGTCGTGCCTCTCTTGAAGCAAAAGGCCATGACAAAGGCCAAGGAGTTCAAGACCAAGGAAAAGGAAAATTTTGACCACGATGAGGAAGCGGCATTCCTTCACCGAGTCCGACAGGAATGCGCGATGGAGGTTTATGATGTAACAACTGACTATCGCGAGATGATTATGCAGTTCGGTAAGTCGAAATCACAATGCCGTCAAGATGTGACTAACAAGGTCAAGGCTACATATCTCTGTTTTCTGTTGCCTGGCCCCTTGCGGCCTGCTTCTTTCTCGCCAACAACTGGGTTGAGTTGCGGTCTGATGCCTTCAAGATTGCCACGACTAGTCGTCGTCCCATCCCTTGGCGAGCGGACTCGGTTGGACCTTGGTTGAGCGCCCTTGGCTTCCTGTCTTGGTTTGGAAGCATCACGAGTGCCGCCATTGTGTACTTGTGCCGGCATACTGGAAACGGTAACAGCGGCACCGCCTCGCACTTTACTGCTGGCGGATTCCTGCTGAGCATTTTCTTTGCCGAGCACTTTTACCTGGCAGCTCAGATGGCTGCGCGATTCGTTCTCAACAAATCCGAGAGCCCCGGCCTCCAAAAGGAGCGCAAGGAGCGATACTTGACGAAGAAGAAGCTCTTGGAAGAGAACCTCGGCCAGGATGTTGTGGCGACGCCAGGCATTGCCAACAGCGAGAAGATTACTCGAGAGGCGCTCGAGGAAGAAGCTCGTCAGACATCGCTGCGGGGACATGGAACCCCTGAAGAGGCGTAAGACTACCTCTGACAGTGAATGATGATTTATACTGACGAATGGTAGTTTCTGGCAGCGACAACGAGGCCTACAGGAGACGATCGAGGTTGGACGAATGATGATTGATCAGCAGGTACGTTGAAGCAACAGGTGCTTGGCATGAATTGATAAGCTGATTATGATGATTCAATAGGCCACCTCCCGACAGGAGAAGGGTAAGGCACCTGCTCCCAGTGCAAGGGCCTGAGCGGCCGAAGGCGTGTATTATGAGACAGGACTGGATAGCTTGGAAGCAATGGACAGGAGATTGGCAATAGGTGGAACTTGGCGAGCGATTTGGTAACGAGATTATGATTGGATTTGTAACTGCTCTTGGCATGGTTGCATTTGCGTTGGGGGTTTGTAGATTGACTATGGACCGTTCCGAGGGAGCATCGAGAGTCTGGAGTGATGCCGCGAGCCCGGCCCCCTTTCAAGGTTTATCGTAAAGTGCGGAATTCGAAGCCTCTAGCATTGTTCTTGAACTTGAGTTATTGGATTACGTACATCAACCACTACCTAGGTAGGTACCTCGTGTGCGGAAACGTGCAGTCCTATCTGTTGAGTCACCAGTGAGTATCCCCAACGAATGTCTGCAGGTGGGAGTTTGGGGGGGATGGATGTCAAAGGAACAGGGATGGGTGGTGAAGCATTGGATTTTCGTCTTGGAGAAGATGGGCTTATTATGAGAAATCTGGAGACTGTCAAGTGTTGAGAGGGAGTGTGTATTGATAGCACCTCCACGGCAATAGGTCGAACATCATGAACGACCTGGACTAGTGTAGTAACTCTGTAAGTTCATGATGGACCATGACTGTACCCGTTTGAACTGAGGAATAGACATTGCAAAGTCGTTCCGACTTCTTCTAAAAAGGATCCCCCTGCAACCTTCTCTTCCCTCTGATGACGAGGGTATTAAAGAGTTAGTCGTGGACTATCTCTACTCGTCAGGGCCATACATGAACCGAGCTCTGGTGTTGAGAACAGAATGTAAATCATCACGAAGACCAAACTGGCAATTAAACAAAGCTGAAAAGGCATTCAAAAAAGTATATACGCAGAGATGAAACATGAATACACCAAAACGCTATTCATCCTGATATCTCGTGTGCCTTTGAGCCATCCGCAACGCCGCTCTGATTTTGATGATACAAATCCTGACACGCTCGTGCGCTACCGGTTTTTTTTCTTTATTTGATTTTCCAATGAGGTATTCAAGAATCTTGCATGAGGTTGGGAATGTCATCCACCTTCTTCTTCCCGTGCAAAATGTCATTGACCGCGGTGAATAGGGGGTAGTCCGCCTCGAGACCCCGCGCCTTCAAAAAGCTGTTGACCTCCTCAGCCGTCGTAGTTCCCTGGATCTTTTGGCCGTTGAGATCCTGTTTCTCGACTTCCTGGACGCTGATGCCCTTCTCCACGGATTTCTTGGCACATCGGAAGTTACGACCTCCGGAGCACGATGTGATAAGATCGGCGACGCCTGCAGACGACTCGGTAAAGGTGGCAGTGTGAACATTCTCGCCAAAGAATTCCTTGCCAAACTTGACCATCTCCATGAGACCAATGCGCATGATGGCAGCCTTGGCGTTGTCACCCCAGCCGCGGCCGTCGACGAAACCGGCGGCAAGAGCAACCACGTTCTTCAACGCACCACTCAGCGACACACCAGCAACGTCCGAGACCATCTGGACATGGAAGTAGGGGCGGTGGAAGAGAGTTCGGAAGCAGTCCTGGTCCAGGGCAGGGTACTCGGCGGGCACGGGAGTGAGCTTGATGGATGAGGTGCGGCCGCGGGCATCCTTGTGACGAATCTCGGGGATTTCGACGCCGTTAGCAGCCGGGCTTCCCTCGCGAGGCGTGGGGGCTCTGCTATTGTCCATAGCCGGCGGATCGTACGCAATGGTCGTCTCGGACCATTTCTCCTCAGCAATCTCGCGGGCAAGATTGGCACCGCTGAGGGCGCCGCAGTAGATTCCCAGGCCCTCGCCGATCCACTCGCTGAACAGGCTCACTCCGGCGTCCGTGACATTAACACCCTTGATGCAGCTGATTCCGCGAGCATAAGGGAGGATGTGGCCGTTGATTTGCTTGCAGACGTTGGCAATGAACTGGTGGGGCAGGTTGAAAATGAGAATGGTGGAGTCCTTGACAGCATCGCGGATATCAGGGTTTGCCTTAATGTTTGGGGGCAGGGCCACGCCTGGCAGGTACTTGACGTTCTCGTGGTGCTTGTTGATGACCTCGGTGAGCTTCTGAGGCTTATCGCCAACGGCCGCGTCGTAGTACTTGGAGTCCTTGGAAAGCGTCACCTCCTCCTCGTAGACCCACATCTGGACATTTTCCTCGAAGAGCTTGGAGTTTGCGCGGGTGTTTTCGGCAACGATCTTCGCAATGGTCGATCCCCTACAATTGGATGATGTCAGTAGGGCTGCATTGATGTAGGGGAGAAGCAGCGGGTGAGGGGACAATCGCACCAGTTACCAGAGCCCACGATGGTGACCTTGTGCTTCCTGGACGGCTCGCCGAGAGAGGTTGAGGTCGCCATGTTGCGGATTGTCGTGGGGTAGCGGGCACACAAGAATAATTTGCTTGCGGGACGGATTGGAGAGGATCGTGCGAGGAGGGAGCGAAACATACGGTAGTCGGGAGAGGAGGAGGGGAGCTTGACTTTGGACTTGGGAGGGGCACTTTTAAGTAGAAGTTGTACTTCCACCTCGGGCAAGCGCTTTGCGGGCAGTTGTTGAATTCACAAGCAGCCACGATGACGCACGGGGAAAGTCGCGGCTCTCACCGCTTTCCGCATGGGGCTAAGCGTCTCATCAAATCCCGGGGTTGGTGGCACCTGCTCCTTCCGCCGATGACCGCTGCTGAGGCAAGTGCCATCCTGTGGCATCACCGAGGGACAATCACATGCAGAGAGGACTGAACGAAGTGTGCTGCCAACTCGTGATTCGCGATATTGCGCACTCAGCCGCATCCTGGCTCTTCACATGTGAAGACCCTTGGATCGAGGCAGTCCGCCCCAAGCTAGGAACAAGAATGGGTCCTAATCCAAGCCGTTGCTAAGAATATCGCCACAACTACAGCTTCAATCGTTCAACTTGATCGTGACCGCGCTATATGGGTCGCATGATGACGGTGACGTTAGGAGCACCCTGTTCAGATAATCCGTCCTATATTTTCAAAAAGCTACTTCGTTTTGCTTTCGACTGTTGCATTGATCGTGCGCGCTAACTCCCAACAATAACTGGTGAGGAACCTTGCCCCAACATCGACGTATCCGTTACCCCGTTCATCGACTACTCCATTTCTTCTAGCAATGCCGCTTTCTCTTCGTCGACGCTTGGATATCGACGGTGCAACTTTGGCACCCACTCGTGCTTTATTCCCTTCCCTTCGTCACCCTCCTCGGTTCTCTCTCCGTCTCCAAAAATCGGCTTGTAAATAGCATCATATTCCATCCATGTCAAAGTTACCATCACTGTCATGGTCACAACCATCCAACGGGGCAGCTTGCCATTCTTGTCGGCAAGTACGTTCGACAATGCCACCACAAGTAAGAACATGAGCCCGCTGGTGAGGAGGAAGATCAAAGCCCCAATTCGCTGCCTGCAGGTGGTGATGGTGTATGGTTGCAGCGACTGCAACCAACGCTGGTATCCATCAGGAAAATCGTGTTCCGCGGCTCCATCTGTGATGAGCTTCAAGTAGCGAGCGCTCGCTTGAGCGTAGTCGGGCTCGCGACGTGGCCCGATGAGGAATCGATACCACCACTTCTTCTTGCGTGGATCGTCCGGGAGGTCAGGTTCGGGGATTTGAGGCGCGTACAAGGTTCGGGCCATGAACGGCTTCGGCAACTCTGGAATAGGGGGCTTCTCCGGTACGGAGATCTTGGGCGGGATGGCTATGCACGGGACGAGGATCTCTTTATAGCCAGCCCCGCCGCCCTCGGTGCGGATGATGGTCCTATAGTCCTCCTCGGTCACCTCATAGACGACGCCGACGAGACCCTCGTTCCACTCCGTCGTCGCATGCGCCCGGGGCGGCTGAAGCTCTGGTGGGTCAATCGGCGGGACCCTAGGAGGGATCGACGGATCAGGCAGCTTGGGCGGCTTGTCCGGGATCTTCCTGAAGTCGACGTTGGCGAAGCAGGGCTCGCGATAGGGGATTCCGGGGAGGTTGAACTTGAGTTCCAAGGTAGGAACGGAAACCGTCTTCTGCGAGATGGGCCTGATGCCGCGCATGCCCAGGAACGTCTCGGCGGAGAGGTTTGACCCGTAGGCGAGGTAGAGATACGTCACGGGTTTTGGCTCATCGCCGTGCGTCGTGGCATCCTCGGCGGCCTGCGCCAGTCGCACGGGAGACGTTTGCGGGATGGAGTCGATGGACGGGTAGCTTCTCGGTGCCGGCCGCGGCAGCACCGTCTGGAGTTTGCGCAGCATAACGAGGGCGCAACTGTCAGACGGGCCGCTCCCGGAAGTTTGTCCAGCCATGGCTGACTCGAGGTGTGGCGCAAGTAGAACGAAGCGCGACTCGTGGGTGTTAGACGGGATAAAGAAGCGAGTTTGGAAAGAAATTCGAGGTCATATAGGCGCAAGATTGATGGAAAATGATGCAAGATGATGAAAGCCGCAGCTGAAGGATGGAAATCGGGTCGTCGGTCTTATCTTGTCTCCAGCGTGGGATGGAGGGAGCATTTAGCCCGGCGGCCCTGTCCGGAATGGGCGGAGGTGCGGAGTCCACTGGCCATGTCTGTCCGAGCGCTGTAAAGTCCGCTCACATTAGTCATGCCTCTATGAGAACAAGATGAGGTGCCGTCCGATGTGTGCCCCGCGTTCTGAAGGCCCTGTAAAGAGGAATTCATGACGACTTGATGGATTGTGTCGGAATTTGCGGAAGGGTGCTACGATGGCCATGAAACCACCCATAACTTGCCTGCCTACACTTGTGTAACGAATTGCATCGTGTGCGACGTGCCCGCACTCCTCTCCTCAGAGTTGCAAAAGGCCGGGCAGGCTTTCTCGTACTGCCTCCGTCCTCCGTAGGTACTTTATGTACACTCCTACCTGTATCGAACTCTACGGATGCATAGGTAGTGGTCATGGGTACATCAAGAGGAGCCTAGGATACTGTAAAAGATACCTAACGCCGAGGGCCATGCACCGGGATCTATGTGTATTTCCCAAGCTGTCAATTATACGAGCATTTTAATGCTGATGCACAACTCACGACGACTCCACGCCGCGCGGGTGAGGGTCCGCACCGGCGCGATCTGATGGCCGAAACCCGAGATAGATCTCAGCTAAAATTACACGCCAAAAGTCTGGAAAAACCCCGCCTCCACCACAGAACCCTCCGTCAGC
>JAMQMW010000164.1:0-11602 GCA_024115155.1 Thelonectria blattea
AAATGATGCATATCTGCTTTTCTTTTTGTCCTCCCATAGGTATCATACTCCTTCCATATCATAAACCCTCCCTTTGCTCATGAGATATATCTTGTCCTAGGTACGCATTCCTCCAAGTAGGAGGCAGTTATCCGTAGAGACATGTGATTATCCACCCCGAGTCAAGTATTCGTAAACCAAGACTTAATTCACCAATTTTCTCAATACATCCTTTACTCAGCCGATCATATCATATGTCTGTCCATTTCACGCCCTCATCTGCCCAATATTCACCCTCTTCCTTTTGTGCGACTTTTCTCGGTGGTTGGAGAACTTGGAGATGTGACCCACACCCTCACAGCTGATGGTCCGTGCTCCCAGCCGCGCGAACTCGGCTTCTCCACAAGCATGAGAAAGTCCAATAATCGTCATATGCACCCAACTCCGTTTTCTTTCCATCCATTTTCCACCACCATCCACAACCGTCACCATGTCGGGCAGTGACTACCAGCAGGTGTTTATGGACAAGGTGAGCCTCTTATCGTCGACCCTTCCAACGCTCCTCGAGATCTGACCCTCATCTTCATCAGCTGGCCAACGTCCAGGTCCTTGTCCGCAATTACTCCGAAGAAGCTGCCCAGCTCATCGACGTGGGCGTCGACCGAGCCGCCGATGTTGTTCGCGAGACCCTCGCCAAGGTAGAATGGATACCCGAGCCTATCCGGCCCAAGGCTCCCTACACGCCTCCGGCGCCCGTCGTGGCCCTGACGAGGTTCGAGAGCTTCCAGGACTGGCTCTCCAGGCATAAAATTTTGACCGGCTTCATCGTCGTGACCTTTGGAACCGTCGCGTACCAGGGGTACAAAGCCAGCATCTCGCTGAAGAAGACGAGGAGGGCGCGGAGGGCGAGGAACGGGGGCCGAACCGAGGTTGTCGTCATTGCCGGATCTCCGACGTTGCCCTTGACCAAGTCTCTGTCCTTGGACATGGAGAGGCGAGGCTTCATCGTCTACATCGTCTGCAACGCCGCCGAGGACGAGTCCATGGTGCAGACTCTGTCAAGACCGGATATCCGACCCCTTAGCATCGACACCACCGACGTGAGTTACGTGCCCATCACGCGTGGCCAGCCTGCTAACCTAGAGCTAGCCTCCAAACGCCGGTGCTGCCATCGAGCGATTTGCCCAGTACCTCCAGCTCCCCCAAGCCCCTGGTCCCAAGATGAAGCCGAATCAACTGACGCTGAAGTCTGTTATTCTCATCCCTAGCCTTCATTACCAGACGTCCCCCATCGCCACAATCCCCCCTTCGAGCTTTGCTGATCTCTTCAATACCCACCTCCTCCAGCCCATCCTCACAATCCAGGCGTTTTTGCCACTTCTCACATCTCGCCTGAACCCCATTGGCGAGAAATGGGTTCCTCCCAAGGTGCTCGTCTTCACTCCCTCCATCATTTCATCCATCAATCCTCCCTTCCACGCTCCCGAGGCGACGGTGTGCTCGGCTCTGTCGGCCTTCACCGAAGTCCTCACCGCCGAACTTAGACCCCTCGATATCCCCGTGACCCACATGCAGCTTGGCACCTTTGACTTCTCTAGCTTCGTGCCCACTCGAAGTCCTGTCGTTGCTGGAACCCCTCAGGACACGCTCGTCTGGCCCGACGATGCTCGACACGTCTATGGTCGAAACTATGTCGCCCAGACGACTTCGGCCATCTCCGGCGGTCGCATTCGCGGTCTTCGCGGCAGCTCGCTGCGACGCTTGCACAACACCGTCTTCGACGTCGTCGACGGCTCCATCACCTCGGACACGGTGCGCGTCGGCCTGGGAGCCAGCGTCTACGGCTTCGTCGGCCGGTGGGCGCCCAGGGGACTCGTCTCCTGGATGATGGGAATCCGCAAGGTGGACGAGCTGTCGACTTGGAAGACAAGCTCCTACGAAGGTTCGGAACGCGCCGAGAGCGAGACTGGTGAGGAATCGCACGAATTCATCGCCGTTGCCTCTGAGGCTAACGTCTGGCACTCTGAAGTTGAAGGATCTTCTATGTGGACGCCGCAGACGTCTGAATCGCCTTGAGTTGGCGACAAAAAGGGACGACAACACTTTTAACGACAAACACGCAAACCTGTACACAGCTGCTAATGATGGATCATGTATGAAAAAGGAATCACTCTGTTGATAGATGCCGTCACGACTCTACTTTTGAATAAAGCAATATTCGTATTCTAAGACATGCTAGTTATGGGAATTTGCTCCCTCGTGGCTCCTCGCCGAGTGCCGTTCCAGCCAGTAACCATTGCGAATACTTGAGGGTATCACGAAACTTCCGTCGACAAGCCCACGCTGCTCCCACTGGAAGCTGGAGACTGTTTCCTCATCTGAAACTGCTCCCTCCTCCGCTCTGACCGGTCTTGCCGGCAAAGACGACGACATTTCTAGTGACCTCTTCCACGGAAGCGTCTTCCCCCACCTCCTCGCCATTTCCCACCTCTTCCATGTCGGCCGTGTCTCCCATCGTCCCTGTCTCTGTCTCTGTCCCTCTCTCTCTCCCTTGGCGGCATGTCTCTAACGCGATCCGGCTCTTCCTCCTTTGTCTGTTCCGGCCTGGTTTCCTCCTCCTTCTCGTCAGATTTCAGCGTCGGCTTGTCGAGGTCCTTTGACCATTTCGGGTGGGCGTCCTTGCACTCGGGCCCGTCGGGGCAGAAGCCGGCGAGGTAGAAGACGCACAGCTTGCGGCGGATGTGCTTCTTAGAGCAGTCGGGCCCGAGGGGGCAGAAGCCCATGTCGTAGTGCGGGCAGGGCGGGATGCGGTTCTGCGGATCGATGTGCAGGTACAGGCACTCCTCGCCGTTGGAGCAGTACCCGTTGCGCATGAAGAAGTTGCACTCGGGCATCTTACGCTGGTTGTACTCGTGCAGGAACTCACAGTGCTCGCCCTTCTTGCAGAGACCCCGCAGCCAGTGCTTGCACACGAGCGAGTTGAGGCCGGTCGAGGGCTGCGACGTCTTGGCGTCGGAGACGTGGCGCTCCGGGCAGCGCGTGCCGTTGGGGCAGTGGCCCGACTGGAAGGCCTTACATATCGGTCGGTCGGGCGGGAGGCCGACCTGGTGCGTCTGGCGGAGGAAGGGAGAGAAGCGGAAGTTGTAGCTGGGGGCCGAGTGGTTGAGGATGCTCGCGGCGAGCGTTTCGGTCGAGGTGGCCATGGCGAGCGAGCGAGGCGCGATGGCGACCAAAGGGTCGAAAGAAAATGGGAGCTGATCAGGCGATTATTTGAATAGGATATATGTCGCGCGGGGGTGGGGGAATGGCGATATCTATGAGGGTGTCGATGTTTGGAAGTTTGTGTGGTGTTGATGCATGGACAAAGCGACCGTCAAAGCTAGAGCTCACCAATTTTGGCTGGAAAGCTTGTCGCAGGTGACGTTGCTCAGCTGTGGGGGACGGGAGGTTTGTCAGCCAAACGGATCGCCGCTATGGGCCGCCACCAAGCTGCGAGAGGCTTCCGCCACAGTGAGAGACTGCAGACATCAGATTGGGCAGGCAATTGAAGCTGGGGGAGGGTAATTTGACTACACAGCTTGTAGAGTATTGTTCATTATTATTCAGCTGTATCCAATGCGTGAATTTCAATTTCGGGTTTCCAATGTGTAGGCGTGATATGTAACGACATGGCGCGTCATGTGAAAGGATGGAAGGCTTCGAGAAACATCGTGACTTTTGGCCACAGGCACACACGCAGGAGCAAGTGGGACTACCTGCCCTACAGGGAAAATCACTCGGCCGATAAAGCACTGCCAACCCTGCAAGATTAAACCATCTAATGCATTCAGACGATTTTTTCGACTTCACTTCATCAAAATGCCTCCTCTTCAAAACAATCTCGACCCCAATGCTCAGACACACGGCTGCCACCCGCTCGACGGCCAAGTCCGAACCGAAATCACAGAGTCTCCTCCTTCTTCTGACCAAAGCAGACGCGCCAGTTGACGTACCGATGTGCTCGGTCGCTTTCGAGGCTCTTCAGCACACTGGCCACCATGTCGCTCCGTTCCTTGACCGACAGGCCCAATGCGATCAAGGGCTTCGCCGCGAGTCCTCCGAGGGCCTCTTGGAGATTGGTCTTCATGAGCGTGCCCACCGTCTTCAGCCTGTCATGTTCGGGCCACGCCGAGATGGGCACCTTCTTGGTCACCACTTGGACCTTGGTGAAACCCGCCCGCTCAAGGGTACGCTCGAGGTCCTGCCTCCCGAAGGCGTGGCATCCGAATTTCCGCATGCCCCGGGCCACGGTGCGACAGAAGTCCCGGACCGGATCGTCTTCCGCCATGGTGCCATCGTCGCAGAGGATTGAGTGGCCAAAGTCCTGAAACTCAATCCACCCTCCTTCTTTGATATTCCTGTCTTTGTTAGCTTCTACATGGCACGAATCCTGTCACCAACAGATCGTACCGGTACGCATTGGCAACCACGGCGTCGACATCACCGAGCACGTCGGCAATTCCTCTGAAATGGACCAGGTCAATGTCACAGCCGTGCATCCACTCGGGATCCTCGCAATCCTCTACAAACATGCGCGCATTGATCGGCATCCATTCCGGTTGGATTGGGGACAAGTCTGTGCCGACCACGGTGGCGCTCGGATATCGATCAGCGACTTGCGGCGAGTCAGTCCAAGAGTTGATACGTTTGAAGGGTATGAATCGCACCGTCCACGGCCCAAGTTCCTACCAACCCTCGGTGTGAGTATCGACACGTCAACTAACCTCGTACATACAGAGACACTCACCTGTCCCTGTCCCGATGTCGACAATCTTCTGCGGAAACTCGCCAATGTCGGAGAGGAAGAGCTTCCCATCCTAGAAGGAGAGAAAGGAGTCAGCGATATGGACTTGCACCCATACGGCCCCATGCCCTGGACCTCGAATATCAGGGGAATACCATCAACTCGAGTGTTAGGACATGTTCGATGTCTTCTCGGTGTTGCTCCTTGACGTCATTCGGCAAGGGATATTGGCCGCTCTTGAAGCTGTGATATCGGCGCCCATGTTCAAACTCGTGAGCATGGATGTCGGGCGGCACTGAAGTCGAACCAATGGAGCTGGTGCTGCCTAGAGAGCTTGCGTCGCCTTCGTCACTGATGAACTCGAAGTCGTCCGTGTCCTGTTCCTGTTCCGTTGGGGTGTGTTCCGTCTCATTGTCCACCACCGATATCAAGGAGAAGGAGTACCCGTCGTCGTCGCCTCTTTGCATCTTTGCTTGGGCTCTGTGTCGAAGGCTCGAGTACAGGTGGCATGGGGGAAGTGTAGTACTCGAGATGCAATACCCTTTATGCAATTTGCGGCTGGTGTTGGTGGGACTCGACAGGTCACCACGACTATCCTGTACGACAGCAAACATCTATGACTCTTCTGGACCCAACACGGACAGAGCACCCGTCATGTGCCGCTGGGAACAAAGACTTCCGCTTCAACATGATGCACGTTGCCCCACAAAGACAAAGGCAATTCCATCCATTTGCCAGAGGATGTTTGCTTTTACGTCATTGAGCATTCGAGGCGAGCGTTGGCGATGGCGTTGAGCGGTCGGCGCGTACGCGCCATTCTGTTTGGTCAAAAACGATACTTCAGCTTGAAGGAAGAGAATTCGCGTTGCATCATGAGGGAGTGGTCGTTCTCGCCGGCCTGGTTGATGCTGCATGAGGGCACATATGCACGGCAACAAGCAGCATGCCTGCACAGCGTCACGGACGACACTGATGACTATGGCTTCCAGGACACGACACTCCTTGATGAGTCGGATCTCTGGATCTGACTGATCGGTTTGACAGATCGCACATCGGACCGTCCAGCTAAAGCGACCAGGGTCAACGGCGACCAGCCGGGTACACCTCGCACACCGAGAACAGAGGTCGGTCGTTTACATCACGCTGGTTCTCACGTGCCAGCAGCCACGGCGAGCATCATGTCGAGCGAGGTAAAAAGACCGGTACACCCCGGCTATCCGCCTTGTACGACATGAGTTCCTGCATTGGGCAGGGATGGAAAAAGTCCTTTTCCCAATCACCCCCGGCGACGTCAACTCTACGAACACGTCTCGAGAGGGAACGCGTGTAGGTCAGTCCACGCAACTCACTACCTGCCACATTGCCAAGTCTCGTCCCTCTCGCCACTGCAGCCAAAGGGATAATTCTCTCACATTTTCCAAATCAGGTCGAAGTCGAGGGCAACAGATAAACTGGCCATGTAACGTCGGCCGGATATACACCATACGCCAGCATGATTCTAGGTTCCCCTGGCAGCCTTGGGCGACAAGTTGCGCCCACTTCCCGACTTGTCTGGAATCGAGTGCCATATACAGTACCACGGGCCGAAGCGATGATTACATGGCAAGAGAAAGTCACCGAATGGCAATCCTGTGCGAGGCAGTGTGCATGAAGCCCTCGATCAAAAATAAAGCTGTCGCTTAAAAAAGCGACCGGGGGATGAGGCTTCGCAATCTAACGGCGCTGGGCTTTTTCATACTTTTTTTCTTTTCCCCATCAGTCAGCGGTTTGAAACGAGCAACTAAAAACAGCCCCGGGCATGCCATTGCCAACGTGGCATGGAGATGGAGCACACGACTTGCCCCAAGTGCACACTGCACGAACTACCGAGAGACATGTCGACCTAAGGTAGAGGGAGGAGCGTTGCTTACAATGCTGATCCTGTCTTCCAGAAAAAGGCCGCTAACAAAGGCCTCTTACAGCACCACAGACTCCTCCTCGCCAGCGCCGGCCGGTGCAAGGGGTCCTCTCGGAGGTGTCAAACGGTCCAGGGTTTTTCCTTTCTTTACCAGGTTGCCATGTGGAGGAGAAGGGCAGTCATCACGCCAGAATTCGCTGGAGGCCAGCATCGACCTTACGTATTCGTCTACCGCCGCTAGTCCCAGTGGCTGGTCTCAAGTTTACATTCAGGATCACAGCCGCGGTGCACATACAGTAGGTACGTATCTGTACCTGTCTTGTTGTGGGCCGGGCACCTTTTGGGGCAATGAATGGTTTCGGGGACGACGGATTTCTGACTTCTGAGGATGATTCAAATTTCATGGTGAGGTCTAGCGGCTGGTCCTGGCACGGCGGAGGGGAGGGCCACTGTTCACGTCCAACGGGAGAGGAGAGCCGTCTCACTCCACTGAATGTTGAGCCTGGCATCCCTGGGAGGTGTTTTATTATGGAACCTTGGAACCAATCTCACCACTTGTTAGTGCGTTCCAAATGTTCGTCGACCTTCCAGAACTTCCATGGACAGGCGAGCCGTGGAGCTGGGGAGCCGCACGGCTTTGGGAGCCCTTATCGGAAGCCGGGTTTGGGTGTTTCTCTGTTGCGAAACCTGCGAGACCCCGGCAGGAAGCAAGCATGGAACATTTGCCCCCGTCCGCCTCGCCCTTCGCCCTGGGAGAGACAGACAACGTGGATCGTGCAGGACGGGGCTGTGAACATGAGACTGGGCTCTCTCTTGAAGTCGAGGCGGCATGAAGCCGCAATGCCTCAACCAACACAATGCGTGTGCGGCCATGATGGAATGAATCGATCATGATGCCGATTCGGATCAAGTGTTTCATCTCTAGGGGCCGCGGCACGGCTGATGAGCCTCTCGCCTTCGCCTTTCGCCTCTTTCAGGGCTCACGCTCATGCTCGACTCTCGACGATTCCCTGCGCCGCGGCATCCCCGGGCGAAGCCGAGGAGGAGTCTTGGACACAATACGTCTTTGTCTCGAGACTAGGCCCGTCGGTGCCCTACACGGCCAGGCGCACGAGCACACCAGCGGTCTCTCGCCCTCAAAGCACGCACACATCCGCCCGCCCTTTGGAGAAGCGCATAGCAATGGTCAATTTCCCCATGAAAGAGCGAGGCCTCGTCGGCGTGAGAGGGACACGGGTGTACGTGTCTTGTTTTGTTGGCCTGTCGTCTGTTTCAAGTTTTTGCTTCTGTCGACATGGGCCCTTCCCTTCCCTTCCCTTCTTCTACCTTAGGCACGGGAGGATTCCCACGGTCATCAATCCACCATGGAGTCGTCGACTCACACTAACGAGATGGCACGAGATGGCTTCGTCCGGACTTGGGGTTTATCTCTCGTTTTGACAGGCAGGATTCATACCGAGAACCTAGGCATTGTGGTTCACTCGCGTGCCGCCGTCCAATGCCCGTCTGCCAAGTAGTAGACAGGGCGACTAATTCCTCCATCCACAGCCAGCATCGCGAAGCAGGCCCGAATTAGGGTGTCCGGGTGGTCCCAGCCATGTCCCGGCGACAACGCGGCTCCGATGGGGGACGTCTTGCCAGGACTCTCTTGTCAGCTCTATCGAGTCTCATCACCTACAGGACCTACGAGAGCACAGCGAATATACCTAGCACCTACCGACACTGGCTTTCTGCCCCCCGCAATTATGTCATGCATCATGGTTTCGCGGTATCCTGGACCCTCCCGTAATGTAATTTGGATACCTGCTGATCCCTGCAAACACCACCAGAAGAAACATGCTGGAGCACCAACCAGCCAAGCTCGCGCTGCGTTTTGGGGAGGCTTCTTATATAGGTCCGTCAGAGTCCTTCACAAAGTTGCTCTGCCACACCCTGATGCCTAGCTGTTCCATCCATCCATCGCTCTGTTCCTCTTGATCCCTTTGAGCCAGCCTGACGCCGACGGGTGGTTTGAGACCGTCTGCAACACACTGCTCATGCCGGCTTACAACTAGTTACTTGGCCCGTCTGCTTATTGTTTCTTCCTTCCTTGCCCTCGCTCGCTCGCTCTTTTTACCTTTTTGCATCTCAAACGGCCCTGTCACTCTCTGCCGCCTCTCTCGTTCTTTTTCCCCTTCACTCACTTCTCCAGCTCATTCGCTCTTGTTCTCCCCTCCCCCCAAACCGCCAAAATGAGTCCTTCGCGCAAGTCGCGGATCAACAACAATGTCATGTTCACCAACGCCGTATATTTTCCCAATTATCGGATATACCAGGGAGACACGCCCGGAATGCTCAACTACAGCTGCATCAACCACGTCTATTACGCATATGCCAGCGTGTCGGCCGACGGCGGCGTTTTTGTGAGTTTCACCTCGAGTTTCCCCCATCTGGAGCTATAGCACCGACGGGTTTTGGATCGCCGCTCGAGATTAACACAGCGCTGACTCGGGTCATTTTACCTTTTAGCTGAGCGACGAATGGGCGGACGCCGGAGCTCCGGTCGATGGTGTGCAAGGCGGATTGGGTTCCCTGATGCACCTCAAGCAAAAGCACCCTCATCTCCGAGTCGTCTTGTCCATCGGAGGAGGGAATTCTTCCGAGATTTTCCCCATTGTCGCGTCGAGCACGCTGCTCCGAGACAACTTTGCGCGGGCTGCCCACGGGCTCGTCGAGGCGTCGGGCCTGGATGGAATTGACAGTGAGTGTGCCGAGATACGAGGTTGCTTTTCAGTTTTAAGCATTTGACGGCTGACCGTGGTGAAAAAAAAAGTTGCGTGGGAATACCCCTGCGATGCCAACTCGGGCTACAACTTCCTCGCCCTCTTGGCCGCCATTCGCATTCATATGCCCGAGGACCAATACGTGCTCACTGCCGCCCTACCTGCGAGCAAGGCCGTGTTGCAGTACATCGACTGCGCCGGCATCTCCGACTACCTGGACTTTGTGAACCTGATGGCCTACGACTTCTTCGGCGACTGGACGCCCAAGAGCGGCCACCACTCGCAGCTCTACGCCATGAACAAGGACGAGACGTCGGGGTCGGCGGGCGTGTCGTACCTTATGTCCCACGGCCTCCCGTCGCATAAGATCCTCCTCGGTATCCCGACGTATGGGCGCAGCTTCCTCCACGCCACCGGGCCGGGCCAGAAGTTCCGCGGCGGCGGCGGCGAGGACGGCACTTTCGAGTACAACAAGCTCCCGCGCAAGGGGTGCAAGGAGGTCGTCGATAAGCGCCACGTCGCGGCCCAGTGCGTGGGCGCCGATGGAGGTTTCGTGACCTACGACAACCAGGACACGGTCAAGATCAAGGCCAACTTCTGTAAACAGAAGTCACTAGGGGTAAGTGGCATGCAGTTGGTTCTCGTCATGGGATGGGCGAGTGGACTCGTCGTTTGCCTTTCGTCGTTTACCCTTCTCCCTTCCCCCCTCCCAGTCTAAAAAAGACGACGCGGACGTGTTTCGTCTACACCCCTTGCTCGTCCGTCGCAAACCCCCGCGTCGAGATGCAGGGTTCCGCTATTAGCCTAGATGCCTGCCGAACTCGTTTGCTGACCACGGCTCGCAGGGTCTTTGTTACTGGAACGCGCCGGCAGATTCCAAAGAAAAGTCGAGGAGCTTGATTGCGGCTGGTTTCCGCGCGCTGCACTCGTCCTAAGAAGGGGGCGTTGGGAAGAGAGCGAGAGAGAGCACTTGGCCTCCTCCGCCGAAACCCAACAACCCCCTTTCGCAAAAACGTTACGACTCGAGACGTCTCGGGCCTGCGGCCCTGCTGCTTCGCAAATAGAATGGTAACGGGACGGCGTTTTATCCATTAACCAATGATATCACAAAAAGGGCATTTCTGGGCGTTTTTCTTTTGTTGTTTTTCTCTTTGGCTGGGCTTCATTCTCCGGTTGGTTCGCATCGGAGAAACGGGATGGACGTGTTGGGAATGATTGGAAGCTTGGGATACACACTCCATGTCTGGTCATCAGTATCAGCCTGGGACCATGCGGCAGGCATCCGTTTTGGTGACGGCCGAGGCCATGGGATACGATGACCTTGACTCATGTTGTTATTTTTTTCTCTTTTGTTATTAGATTTCACACATACTCATCAATAGACGGGGACTGGCGTTTTTTCTTGGCTGAGACGGAGAATGAGGATGGGTGGCCTCCTTCGGGCCTCGTCGGTGGCCTCGTTGATGGTGGCCTCGATGGTGGTGGCCTCGACGGTGCATGTGTCTCCTGGAGAAATGGAAGCAAAAGACCTTTATGCCCTATCTTATGCCCTCCTTTATGCCCGTGACTTGTTGACTTTTGAGGATCCCGGTCGCCCACCACCTGCACCTTGGAATCCTTCGGTTCGTGACCAAGGACGTTTGGACCGGCCGCGACACCAGGGGTCTTTTCGCTCATCGCCGGGTGCTTCACAGTCATCACGACGTTGCGTCACTAGGCAATGTTTCCAGTTGTGGCGCGGGGGGTTGGGCGAAGAAGGCCTGGTGACTGGACTTGTGTCAGCGTCCAATCCTGAAGGGAAGCCGCACAGTTGCCGTGATCGAGACGCCGGGGCGGCAATGGTGGTTGGCGGTTGGAGGAGAGAGGAGGAGGAGGAAGAGGAGAGGACCCCCCCGTCCCCGCGCTAGATCGACCGGCCGCAGCAAAACGGGGCCCGGGTTGAGTGTTTCCCAAGGTGATCAAACTGTCTCCCAAGCTGCAGCAAGTCTGCAGCAGGTGTGTGCGCCTCACGTTCGTATCCACGGAGCTCCCTAGGTCAGACAAACAAGAACCCTGGGAGAGGAGAAACAAACAAGACCAAACCAAAGTGCCCAAGACAAGATTCTCCGCCCCCACGACCGACCGGACGACGGCGTCGACGAAGGGGCGAGTGATCGATTCGATACCCATCCCGCCCGCTGC
>JAMQMW010000165.1:0-29328 GCA_024115155.1 Thelonectria blattea
GTGCGGAGTCAGGCTCGCAAAAAAAAAAAAAAAAAACCCCTGACAAGAATGAACTATCAAAACTCAAAATGGTGGCTCCCAGGCTTCGAAACAACATGGGGTGTGCGAAACGGCTCTTTGGTGGAGAAGACCAAACGTTTTCTCTTTCGAGAGAGAGCAAGCCTACCTAGACTATGAGTTTCCTATGACACGCATTCCATGATTGCATCATGCACATGTAAGAGTTAAACTTCATACGGGAAAGGTAACGAGGTCGTCACCTCGGAGAGAAGGGAGCGCAGGTCGGTCAGCGGCGCAGTCGGTCTTGCCTTGTCTTGCATGAAGTATGTATTCCTTCCCCCCAACTCGACCTGGGCACGTGACGCCCATCCCCTCGAGATCTTCGCCCGCGGCTGATCCCCTTTGAAGACAACGAATTCTTGCTCCAAGGTATGCCGAGGCCCAAAGAATCAGCCCAACGCGTCGAACAAAGTGACCCCAAACCAGCCGCTCCTTGCAACACTTCTGCTTGAAAGAAACTCAAGACAAACCGCATGTGCATGCCCTCACAAACGATCACCCAAACCAAAGCATCGCAAAAAAAGCCCCCATCAAAGAAAGAACCGCCTCAAACAAGAACAATGTCGTGACACAAAAGGCTCGCTGGTCCGCCTTCGTAAAAAGTCGTCGCCCGACGTTACACAAAGCTTAGGCGTGGCGCAAACTGCTCACCATTCAAGTAACAAAGGACCACTAGGCTGAGACACCGATACGAGCCGGCCGGCCCTGAGACATTTGACTCGCATTTCCAGCCTCACTGGAAGACACACGGCGACACGCGGGTTATACAGTAGAAGTGTGCACAATTCAACATTTACTACTAAGTAGGTATCTTCCGGAAAAAACTGCAACAGCATCTTGAAACGTTACATGTTGCCTCTGAAAAACTCCACGCTGGTATAGTGCGCCAGTTCCAATGACCTGCAAGGGATCAGGTGCTACTACTTGGTAGGTAGCCCGAGATTTTTTGTCATGAAAAAAAAATTTGTATTCAAACCCCCCCGTGAAATATCCCGCCCCATCAATAAAAAGGTGTCCCCAAACGTCCGTCCCCGAAGAAGAAAGGTTATTGACAAGCTGAAGTGAAGAAGAAGGGTTGTTGCGCCTTGTCTGTGCCTTATCCGGGTTCTTAGAAGAGGGCGACCAGGGCAGCGACGAAGACGGCGCCGGCGAGGCCAGACTTGGCCACGAGGGCACCGGCAGCGCCAGTCACGGCCGAGGGGCTCTCGCCAGCAGCAGCGCTGGTGCCAGCGGCAGGGACGGTGTAGACAACAGAGCTGCCGGCCACCAGCGTGGTGGGAACGCCAGCGGCGGGAGTGCTGTAGGTGACAACGGGAGCAGTGGGACCAGCCTGGTAAGTGGTGGTGTTGCCGGCAGGGTAGTAGGTGGACTTAGGGGGAGCAGGAGGAGTGTAGATGCTGCTGGGGGTGTAGATGCTGGTCGTGGTGTTGACGACGGGAGCGACCGAAGAGGGAGTGGAAATCACGTAAGCCGAAGTCGACGTGGTGACAACAACCTCAGTAGAAGTGGTGGTGCGGTAGGGGCAGTCGGTGACGGAGTCGGGGCAAGCAGTGAGAGTGATGACCCGGGTCGTCGTCGACGTGAGAGTGGTGGTCTCTTCGCCAACGGGAGCGTAGGCAGCGGCAGCGAGCGAGGCGCCGGCGAGAACGGAGAGGATGGAGAACTGCATTTTGGCGGTTGTTTGTTGTTGATGTTTTGGTCAAACGACGATTTGTTGTTGAGAGAATGGAGTGCTGAAAAGAAGATTTGCAGACGGTGGTAAAGAGAGTGAGGTGCTGAATGCACAAGTAGTGAGTTGGTCAAGGAAGGACTGAAGATATCGTCGTCAAGACTGATGCAGATGGTTGAAGGAGGGAAAGGTTCGAGGAAGCACGAGAGCGGATTTGAGCGGGACTTGTAGTTTTCCGTTTGGCGGCAGAAATCTCTCTATCCAGGTCCCGTGTGTTCTCGCTCCTTTCGCAATGCCCTGTTCGCCCGGCCTGGCTTGGGTGGTATCCGCCTCGAGGTACCAGAGCTAGCCCCGGCAATCCCTTCGCAGGTTCCTGGTACCTTGCATCCACCGTGGCAGTCGTGATTGGGTCCGTTGTGCGAAGGAGGCCCTGTCCTGGATCTGCGCTTCTGACTGGTTTGTTCCTGGATCAGGATCCGCTCGTTTTCTTCGGCCCCTGGACCGCTTCGCGCAAGGCCGCGTTGCCTCCTCGAATTAAGCACCCTCCGACCAATCAGGGCGTGCTTCGATATGACCACCGCGACCTTTGTGGGAGGAGCCTTGTTCGCCCCGCGGAGGACTGTGCAAAAGGCCGATGTTGAGCCTTTCCTCTTTGTTGCGCGGTTTTGAGATTGGGTGGCGGGATCCACCCCTCGATCCTTTTCGACTGTCACCACGGTGAGCCAACGAGTGCGAGGTAATGTCGGTAATGCTGCTGTGTTAGGCGCGCCGCAGTTGGCCCGTTCCGCTCTGCATCCAATGAATCAGCTTGCATAAGACAAAGAAGCAAAAGAGGGGAGGAATCCTTTAATGACTCTGCTTGTTTGTGTGACTTGCCACACAAATCACACACCTCGTCGGGATGCCGACACCTGAGGAAATGGGTCACCGTCGTGCCAGGGTAGCGACATCAATCTCCGTGTCCCCTCATACCGTACCATGGACAAGGCCAGCCAGGGGATGCCAGCGTTCTGAGCGGAATGAGAGCGACGATGCAGCGCGCCAATCGTACTGATCAAGGCTCTGAAACGCGCGGCCGTAGTATCTCCCAAGAGAGCAATTAATCCACCACGCGCATGCGAGAGAGATTTGACGTCGGGGTAAGGGGAATAGCAGGGCCTACTTGGCAACATGACGCGAGGAGTCGTGCGGCGACGGCTCAGATAGAAACGCACTTGCAGTCTCTATCCGTCCTAATTAACAGCCGACGTTGAAGACTTGCAACGACGAGGCGTCGTCCGAGAACACTCAAACCACGACGCCACCAACGGGGCGGCCAACTTGGCGCCACCTGGAAGTTCGAACCACCTCGCGGTGAAGAAAAGGAGTCTTGCCAAGTTGCCGCCCCTGATCATCAACCAACTTGAGCATGCTAGCAAGGGTCGCAACGAACAGCGCAGCGTGGTCTTGGACGGGAAATGCCTAGCGGAAATCTCCTCAAAAGCGCCGTGGCTCGCGACATGGCACAAACATGGCATTGTGCATGCTTGAATGACTCTGGGAAATGCATGCGAAATGAGCACCAAATAAAAAGCGGGTGGGATATTCTAATATTGGCAGCATTAGCATGACCATGTATGTATTCGTACGACGTCCACGGTCCAGTGCAAATCTCGAAGAGAGATGATATCGGTGGAGTGGGAGGGGCGGCAACGAGAAGCAAATCCGGGAGGCCGGGAACCCCTTCCAGACGGTTCTCGATGGACGGTTCAACGGTTAGGAGCCCAAGCTGGGTGTAGTGGCCGCTTTGGGTTGCTGTTGGACCACGAGGGAGATTTGTCTTGAACAGCGTATCCGTTGAAGATGGGGGTCTTCTCTGTATCGAGCTAGCGGTTCGATGAGTGTTGTCGAAGAAGACGACGACAACGAGCTCAAGGCGGTGGAGGGAGAGGGTCTGTGTCGGTGACGGTGATGGGCTTGGTTGGGCTTGGGCCTGGACGGGGAAGTCATGCCCATCTGGGAAGTTTATTGATAGCGAAAGAGGAGAGAGGTTGCAAGATAATTGCATGCGGTTCTGAAATGATACGAGAGGAAGAGGGAAAAAGAAGGAAAAGCTGAGTTGAGGAGTGGAAGGAGATAGTCCACACAAAAGTAAGCAGATAAAAAACTGTGGCGCGCGTACCTGCCCTCTTCTTTTTCACTCGTCGTGAGCGAAGGGAGGAAGGAATGGGGAAAAATGGTTCTTTGGTGGTTGCCGTGTTGCGTGGCAGCGGGGCAGACGAGACGCAAGATGCAGGAGCGGTCAGCACCAGTGCCTTCCCGCCGGTCGCTGACTCGTCGATAAAGGAAGGAACCGTCCTCACGGTTCTCACGATGGCATCGATGAAACAAATAAGGAAGTGAATATCTGAGGAAAAGAGATGGTTCCGACGGTATATGTATTAGTTTGACAAGTCGACGATGGATGCGGTTCCTTGCGGGAGGATGAGCATGTTCCGGGAACAGGAGGTTGACAGATTTGACGTTAATATAAATCGCTGTTCGCCCAGGTCATGGGGGTTTAACAGAGGGAGATTGTATCAGCCGTACTATGCAAATTAAAGCATCATATCTACGAATATGTAGAAAAGCATAAGAAACGAGGACGGATATCCGTAACTGGCGGATGATTTCACAATCCAAGGCCGGCACCGGCACGAACAGACCTGCCATGCACAAGAAAGATGTCATGATGCAACAACCCGTGGCACCGCTTCACTCGACACACATTTCGTCATGGTTTCCAGACAGCAAAAAAAAAAAAAAGTCTCGTGCTGCACTTTGTATGCAGGTAGCTCTGCGCTCACATGTGTGAATACAGCGTTGCATTTCTATAGGTGCATTTCCACATCTTGGGTCTCTCTGTTGGTGCAGCTTCACCAGTGATTCGTGAATTATACTGCCCCGCCCCCGCACCACTCGCTCGCTCCTGTCCAACTTTGGCTCTGCCAATAAGCTCAGGACCTGGCTTCGTCTCAGGAGACTGAATCCAGCAACTCAACCTGTCACAGGCTCGCCTCGAAGCTGTGTTCCAACCCCCATAAGCCCCCTCAGCCGCCGCCAGTTGCCAGCAGCTTCTCGTCGTCTCTTTTCACCGACCTCTTCAGACAATGCAACTTGTCCTTTTGCCCTGACATCATCAGCGATCCCTCCCTTAATCAACCACCAACCTACCGACTGCCACCAACAAACCACACATCTCGCTCCAGCCGTTCGCTGCCGATATCCCAATCATGACGACCTACTCGACCGATCCCGCTCTCTACATTTACACCTCCCTCACCGCCGGCTCCTCCCACATCGTCACCGCCACCTCCCGTCTCGAGACCATCCTGCGTGCCAACCGCGTGCCCTTCAAAGCTATCGATGTCGCCTATGATCAGAAGGCACGCATGCTCTGGGGCCGCAGAGCCGGAAAAGATGAGAGCGGCCGCCTAAGGAAGCTACCAGGGCTCGTGCAAGAGGGTTTCGTTCTAGGTGTACGCTGAACCAAGCCGTCCTGCTGTAGGGAGCTAAGCTTGCTGACCGTCTCCTCGCCGATATAGGACCTCGTCGAGATCGAGGACTGGAACGAATACGGCGAACTCAAGATGCATGTCAAGATCTACTACGACGAATTCACCATCCCTTCCATCAACGATAAGCTCCCGGACCCTCCCCTCAAGAGGCCCATCGTCCAACCCCCCCTGCTTGGCACAGCTGCCGCCTCGTCGTCCGCCGCCGCCGCCGCCTCCGCCTCGAAGCCCGCTACCACTCCCGCTCCTGCTGCTCCGAAAGCCCCTCCGCTACCCGACCTCAAGGCCGCTGCTGAGAAGCTCAAGTCCAACGAGAAGAAGGGCCCGGAGCAAAAGACCCTTCCCGTCCGGTCCGTCGCCGATGAAGCTGCAGCGAAGGCTAAGGAAATTCGACTGAAGGCTCTGCGAGAGAAGGTGTACGGCAAAGAGGGAGCCAAGGCCCGAGAAGAAGAAAAGGCCAAGGAGAAGGCCCAGGAGGAAACCAAGGACCGCCCCAAGACACCTCCCAACAAGGCTTCCGCTGCCAAGACCCAGGGTTTACAGTCGCCGACGTCGGGATCATGGGGTGCATCTTCAGCCAGTGCCGACTCTGCCAAGGACGTGCTGCAGAGCCCTACCAGTGCTACTTGGAAACAAGGCCCCATGACTTCTCTCCATGGCGCTCTGCTTAGTTCTGCGACCGAGGCGGAGATCAAGGAGGTTGAGAAATCGACTGCGATAAAGGAGGAGCCCGATCTGGAAAAGAAGGCTGAAGAGGATGAGGATAGCGACGAGGATTCGGACGAGGATGACTCTGATTCTGACTCCGAGGCCGACTCCGACTCAGAAGAGACCAAGGAGGCTGAGAAGACGGCGGCGAAGAAGGAGCCCGACTCGGCGAAGAAGGCCGAGGCAGAGGAGGATTCAGAGGAAGAGGATAGCGACGACGACTCGGATGAGGACTCGGATGAGGATGATTCCGAAGATGACGAAGAGGTCAAGGAGGATGAGAAGAAGGCTACGCCAAAGGAGGCGCCCAAGACGGAGAAGGTTGAGGAGGACGACGAGGATAGCGACGATGACGACGATGATGAAGAAGACGATGATGACAGTGACGATGACACCGAGGAAGACACCAAGGAGCCCGCCGCGGAAGCGCCAAAAGCAGAAGAGGCCGCGGCCGCCGAAGCAAAGGACGTTGCCAAGCCAAAGGATGCTGCCGAGTCGAAGAAGGAGGCTTCCAAGTCAAAGAAGGACGCTGCGAAGACGAAGAAGGAGTCCTCTTCCAAGCAAAAGAAGGATTCCAAGTCAAAGAAGGACACCGTCAAACCAAAGAAGGAGTCGTCGAGCAAGGCGAAGAAGAGCAGCAGCGCGTCCAAGCCGAAGAAGGAGAGCGGAAAGTCCAAGAAGGATAGCAAGGAGAAGAAGCAGAAGTAGACCGATGTGAGGGAGGCATGAGCGAAACCCGATGTGTTTTTTTGTTTTTATATCAACTAGGCTGGAATGAAGGAGATGTTGATGTACATAGCCCAAGTAGATGATGTGAGCTGCTTTCCCTTGTCGGGGTTACCTGACCAAGAACTGTGCTTCTATATTCTATCCATCTTCCTCAACTTTGACACATTTGAACCCCCGTGAAAATATTACAAGGACCCCTTAGTACAGCTCGTCATCGTCACTGGCCGTACCGTCCTGGAAGCCCATGACGGCCTTGCCCTTCCCCTTATCCCTGCGTCCGTTGACCTCCCCGCCATCCAGCAAGGAATCATCGTCAAACTCGTCGTCGCTCGTTAGGGCAATGGCCTTTCCTTTACCCTTTCCAGAAGCCACCGCCTTGCCCTTCCCCTTGGACGCGGCAGACGCCCCCGAGACGACGCGCTGCCCCCCAACGGGATGCGGCCTATCCTTTTCCTTGTCGCGGACGCCCTCAAAGGTAGCCCTGACCTGCTCGTAGTGGGCCAGCTCGCCGGCGCTCACGCTGGGCACCAGCTCGTCGTTTGCGGCGAGGAAGTCGGCCTCGGTGACCATGACGGAGATGTCCTCGGGGGTCGCGTAGTGGTCGAAGTAGTAGGCGGTGGAGATGGGGAGCGCCGTGGCCGGGTCGGCGTTGATGGCCCGGATCTTGGAGTCGACGGCCGATGCCTGGCGGGTTACGGCCTTGAGCATGGCGTCGCTGCACAGGGCGTAGAAGTCTGCTCCCGTGTAGGTGAAGGGGAGGTGGGTGGCTACCGAGGCGAGGGAGACTGAAGGATGGAGAGTGAATCTGTGGGTGGTGGTCAGTTGATAATTCAGAGTAAAGTACGACAACACTCACTTTCGAGTCAAGGCCTCGAGGATGGTCTGTTGCTTGTCGTTGGTATCCGAGACACCCAGGTACAGCATCTTGTCGAAACGGCCGGGACGCAGAAGAGCAGGATCCAAGAGATCGGGTCTGTTCGTGGCTCCAATGACAAAGACGCCGCCGCCGCCATCATCGCCGCCAGACATGCCGTCCAGCTCGGCGAGAAGCTGGGAGACGATTCGGTCCATGACACCGCCGCTATCGCCCTGGTTGCCTCGCTTGGGAGCCACCGAATCCAACTCGTCAAAGAAGACGACACATGGCCGGGCATCCCGGGCTCTCTGAAAGACTCGTCGCACGTTGGCTTCGGACTCTCCGATGTACATGTTGAGAAGCTCGGGGCCCTTGACGCTGAAAAAGTTGAGGCTGTACTCGGTGGCAATGGCCTTGGCCAACAGCGTCTTTCCAGTTCCTGGCGGACCGTAGAAGAGAATGCCGGACCGCTTCTTCATGCCCTTGGCAAACAGCTCTGGCCGCTCTAGCGGAAGCTGGATCGTCTCCGTCACTGCGTCCTTGACGTTGTTGAGGCCACCGACATCGTCCCAGGTCACATTGGGGATCTTGGGGGCGCCGATGGAGTCGGAGAAGTTCTTTCGAGCAGCTTCGACTGCCACCTCAAAGTCTGCCTTGGTGAGGCAACGGGCCATAGGACCACCGGCAACCTGGACATCCCGGACGGTGACGATGGAGCCTTCGGTCGTGTTCTTGGCCGACAGCTTCTCCAGACGAGACTGCTGGGCAATAGAAGCTCGCTCGACCACGTCCACCAAGTCACCCGCCACAAGCGCCGCCGTCTTTAGGGCGATGGAGTTGAGATCGATGGACGGCTCCAAACTGACTCCCCGCTCACCAATAATGGTCTTGAGAATGGCCTCACGTTCCGCCTCGTCAGGGGCACCCATCTCCAGCTCGTGGGTGAACAAGCCGCGAACACCGTCGGGCACCTTGTCGACGTCGCTCGTCGTAGCAATCAACACCCTCGTATCCTCCAGAATCTCCTTGATGGTAGCTTCAATTCGATCCGCAGTAAGCGCATCGATGTGTTGGATCAGCAAAGCACAGCAGTCGGCGCCACAGCTCATTGCCCGCTCTGATCGAGTTCGCAGGAATCCCTCAGTCTTGACATCACTTCCACTGCCGCTACCCTCGCTCAGAATATCGTAAGCATCGATCGTGTACGTGTGCAAGCCCATATCTGCGCATGCATCCGTTGCAAGAGTCGACTTTCCGATGTTTCGGTGCGTCGACGTCAGCAAGATTGCCACGGGGGGCATCTTGAGATGGATTGCTCTGAAACTTGTGGCCGCCGCGATCAATTCTCGCATTTGACGTCGCAGGGGAGAAGCGTAGGGCGCCTCCGGCTCTTGAATAGGCGCTGGAGTTGACTCTGAAGCTCGCCGCGGCGTCTTCTTCAGGCCGAGGTAGTACTGCCAGGTGCTCTGCTTGATGCCCGGTATTCGACTCGTCTCAAAGCCAGAACCATGCATCCCAACCGAAGAACTGTCGATGCATGCCACAGAACCCCAGAATGTCTCGGCAGTCCCGTCGTCATCTTCGTCCGACTTTTGCATCTGGATGTGTCCAACCTTGAACCACGCAACGCTGTCGAATCGCGAGGGCTGCTTGCCAATTTCTTGCCCGCTAATGGTCAACGCCATCACATCGTCCACTTCGGTGCCTCCGGCGCCAGGCGTCTCCTGAAGAGTTCGACCCAACTGGCCATCCACCGGAACAGCAATAAGGTCGCCGCTCCTCACAAGGCGGATTTTGCGGGCAAAGTAACGCTTGAGTCCGCCCAGCACGGCAGTCTGATAGGCCCTCTCGGCCGAGATGGGGGTTCTGATGTGGTGGATGGTAATATCTCGGGCGTAGGGTGGGCGGATAGCGTTGGTGAATCTGGGAATCGTGCCTTTTCCTTGGTATGAAGCCTTCTTTAGAGGCGAGAGGCGTACATATGTGGTGTCGTCGAGGTTGGTGAGGAGAATGGGCGACGCATATGCAGCAGGACTCGCGGGGCGAGGAACCTGAGACTCGAAGAATGATAGTTTTCTTTCTCCGTGCTTTGCACTGGGTATTCTGGTCATTGGCCTCTGCGAATAGCCCTCTGGCAAACCGTAGACCCGAACGGGCCGCCACTTGGAGGGCTCCGAGTCCTGTTGTCCAAAGCTCCCCAGGCCAAAGGCACCGAACCCATTCAACGGCGGTTCTTCTGCCGCCTCAAGTCGTACCCAGTCCCCAGAAAAGCACCCAATCTTGGACAAGGACGGAACATCGACATATATTCTGGCCTCCTCATCATCCTCCGCCGAAGGCTTGGGATGCAAGATATCGGTGGGGATAGGACGCATGAGGCCTTGGGCTTTGAAAAGCCGGCCACGAGGTCGATCGGGTCGAGCAGTGGTCGCAGTGAAGTTTGAGAAGACGGAACCGGGGGTACTAATGCCATTGGTCCTTCTCCCTCGGAGGGTGCCGACTGTCATTGGCGTTCCCGGCTGGAGTGTAGACACACCGCTGGCGCTGGTTGTTGGCAGCGTGGGAGCCTGGAGAGATATCATGTCGTCCATCGAGTCGTCGGAAAGCTCGTCCTCATTGTCAGAGCCCGAAAGATCGGTTTCCGTCTCCGTCGCAGACTCGGTCGTTTCGGTCAGGGCATCCGTCTTATAGCGTTCCTCAGCAGCCGAATAGAACTGGTCAGTGCTTGTATCGTCCTCGTCTTCGGTAACGCCGTTGAGCCGTTGACTCGCCGTCATGGAGGCCACGCGACGGATTTGCTTCGTGTGAACCCGTCCACGCATGAGGACAATCTTGGTTTCGTCCGTGAGAACGCCCTGGGCGACAGGTTCGCAAAGCATAATCTTTCCCGGGTTCGGAGGCACATGGGTCAAAGGATGCGGAGGAAGGGGGAGCGGGAACAAATCGCCAGAGTGGACAATCTGGAGACTCGTCAAGGCAGTCCTGAGGGCGACAACCAAGCGCTCCTCCGAATCCAGGTTGGCCACCGTCTTGCCTGTTGGGTTCGAGGGGTGTTCTCGGAAGAAGGTGCCTTCTCCATTCTCAAGCCTCTTTGTCAATTCGCTTTCCAGGCTGACGAAAACGGTCTCGAGAGGCACGGGGGCAACGTCGAGGACGAGGATTTCGATGCCACCGCGACTATGGCTGGATAGCTTGGAGGGCGCAATCTGCTGAAGGGTCACGGCGAAGCTCTGAAGAGACGGCGAGGACGGAGAGAATTGTAGGGTCGAGTGTGGGATGTCGGAGGACCTGACCACAGGCACAATGGACCACGGGCTGTCGACTGGGCTGGCATTCGGTACCCAAGGAGCGATGGCGATGTGGACGACGGAGTTGTTGCCGGAAGCTGCAGAGAAGCGGTCAGTCAGCGGCGAGGTCCGAAATATGCGCAAGTAGTAGAGACAATGTCTAAATCAGCGCATCATACCTTGTTTTTGGTTCGGGAAGAGGTCACTGAAAAGGTCGTCGGACACAATGCCGACGTCGCTCTTGATGTGGTCGTCGAGGATGAGTTTTGCGGTGACTGGCGGCTTGTCCTGGCGACGTCGACGATTCCGTCTTTTGGACGCAGCAGCAGAAACAGCTGTCGAAGAATCCAGAGCTGCCATGGTGATGACGATGTAGGAGACGGGGTAGGAGTGAGGTGGGTTGCGACCGGTAGGGCGTTCCGAAATGAGGAGGACAGTTGAAGCTTATGAACCCCCCCGCCGAGATAGGACCATGGTCGAATGGCTGGTGGACGTGAGGAAGGAGTCGCGAGTTCGAAGAGAAGGCCGCGTGATGAATGCGCTCCGAATTGCACGAAAACGATGGCTTACTCGGCGGTTGCTGCGGTGGAAGTTCGCGACCAAGGCCAATTTGTTCGTCGGCTGCGGCTCAGTCGCGGGAGAATTGGCCTCGGCACGGGGAGCAGAAGCAGCAAGAGCACCCGCGCTTGCACTTGCATCCCGCATTTTTTTGGTGGACTCCGGGGATTGCATGGCAGGCGCGTCCGCCGCTGTGGTACGTACCGCTAATTATCCACTCGCACTCCTTCCTGACTGAGCCGAGCTTCGTCCGGCTTCCATCCTGTCTCATCAATCGGCAGGAGCGTGCATCTGAGATGCGTCTCGGGAAGGTGACACGGGAAGATCCTGAAAACCTTGGTCCTTCCTTTGACGCAAGAAGAAAATCAAATTTTCTACGGAGTACACTTTTTCAATCTTCCATCTTCACCTTCAACCAGACACCCAATACCAGACACTTCCATCGCGAAAGCAGTCCGACGTCGCTCCGTGCTACTGAAGTTGACCATCTCCTACAATCCCCAAACTCTCTTGCCACGCCATACCTTGGAAGACTTTCCGTTCTGTCACTCCAACTCAACGTGTGACCCCAGGCCATCACCGTGGATACGAATACTCAGACTCTCCCCTCAGTACGGATATCAACTTCAACATTGCTGCCCAAACGCAGCCTGCAGATAGCCAGCCGTCCCTGTTCCGTCGCCCCTTTACTCCATACAAACGCTTTCACATGCTTCTCGCAGGGGCCACCAAAACATGCGTCTCCCTCGTTTTCGTGTTCCCTGTTCCTCCACGGAGGCGGCTCATGACGCAACCGTTTCTCGCAAAGTCGGCCATGGTCCCTGTTTATCACACCCTTCTTTTACACCGCCGCCGCCATCTTCACTGGGGCTAATAGTCAAAATGAAGTTGGCCATGCAACAGGTCCCCGTACTCGCCAAGATTTGTGGCCGGCCCAATTACGGATTTACGGGCAACTAAACAGGCAGTTGACTCGCGACAGGGTCTAAGTCGATCGCTCACTTTAAACCATCCTCCTCCCGCTTGTTGTTCTTATGAGACGTTTTTCCTTTCCCCCTTTTATGACCTACGTTCAGATGACCCCGAGGACTACGAATACTCGATGACACATTTCACTGCTCGGCTTTCTCCGGTCCCTAATTCGGGACATTAAAGGCGCTCTCCGTCTGAGTTTGCCAACAAACAACTCAAACTCAAACATCCAAGACAACAGAAATCAACGATGACCGCACCCGCTCAAACCTCGGATGCCTTCGAGGACTCGGAACCGAATCAACCATCCGATGTTGAGATGGCAAAGAACGCAGTGTTCACCAAACAGGCCGAGAAACTCTCCCACTCCCAACCAGCCAACAGTGATCCGGGTCTGGCAGTTGAGGCTCAGTTCGTCACTCCTCAGGACCCCATTCTCGTTACCTCCGAGGGCGATCGACTTCCTGGCATTCCGTTACAAGAAGCCCGTCGACTCAATGACCTCCGCGAGGCGGTGCGGAGCAACTCCGAGACAAGCCCGAGCAGTCCTGGGTACGAGACCTCGAATGAAACCTCCACCAACACTCCTCCGTCAGACAACGAACAGTTGAAGGTTATCAATGTTCCTAGGCGGCAGAATGGTGCCTCACTACAAAAGTCAGCCGGCGACACATTGCAAAGCGCAACACCGCCCTCCCACACCAACCCTCTGTTTCCTCCTCTTCCCCTCTATGGCCCGCCTTCACTGCTCCGTAAGATCCAATGTCGCATCTTTCGGGTATCAGCGTTCTTCCTCAGCCTTGCATTTCTGCTCGTCATCGTGCTTGGAGCTCTATTTACGAGCATACCGTCGATATGGAAGAAGCTCTTCTATAGGCTCACGTTTCGCAATCTCGACAAGTTCCGTCCATTCTATGAAGACGAAAAGGCCAGGGCTGAGGCTAGACGAGAGAAAGATCAGGCGTGGGGAAAGAAGAAAGCACAGAATGCAGCCAAACTGGAGCGAGAGAGTGTTCCGGACGAGTTTCCACCGACCGAGGGCGGACACGACCCTATTGTGTGTGATGTTGGGTATTACGCTCGAAGGGTTGGCCTCGATGTCGAGACATTTGAGGTGCAAACAGAAGACGGCTTCATCATCGAACTCTGGCACGTTTACGACCCAGAGGAATACACGAAGCTGGATCAGAACTCGCGAAGTCAGCAAGGCCCCGAGGTCTTCAATGGGTCCAAGAAGAGACTGAAAGACACCGGGGCAAAACCCAAGTTCCCAGTGCTTCTCATTCACGGCCTCCTGCAAAGCTCTGGTGCCTTTTGCTGCAACGACGACGAATCGCTAGCGTTTTGGCTATGCAAGTCTGGGTACGATGTTTGGCTGGGCAACAACCGATGCGGGTTCAAGCCCAAGCACGCCTTGCTCGAGTACAACGATCCTAGGATGTGGTGCTGGAACATTCGGCAAATGGGCGTGTTCGACCTGACAGCCTTGACCTCCCGCATCATCTCGGAGACAGGGTTTGAGAAGATTGGTCTCATCTGCCACTCTCAGGGAACCACGCAGACGTTTGTGGCGCTTGCAAAGGAGCAGCGTCCCGAGCTAGGCGAGAGGTTGACGGTATTCTGTGCGCTCGCGCCTGCGGCATACGCAGGGCCGTTGATTGGTAAGATGTACTTCAAGTTTATGCGCATCATCTCGCCGGGCATGTTTCGGTTGATGTTTGGCATCCACGCATTCATCCCGTTGATGATGAAGATGCACCGCCAGCTCCCTTCACGCATATACGGATGGTTGGGCTACAAGGTCTTTTCGTTTCTCTTCGACTGGACGGACGAGCGGTGGGATCGCGGGCTTCGAAACCGCATGTTCCAGTTTGCGCCCGTGTATGTGAGCGCCGAGTCAATGCGATGGTGGTTAGGTCGCGAATGCTTCGCCAAGCACAAGTGCATCCTGGCTACCAAGGAGGTGCTTCAAGCGGAGGAACATATGGATGGGGAAAGGAGCCGGCCGGTAACACCAAAGACCAAGAAAGCCATGGAGGCACACCACAAGCATGTCAAAGGCTCGACGGCCTGGTACAATGCTCAAGCGCCTCCCTTTGCGCTGTGGGTGTGCGGTACAGACAACCTCGTGGACGGAGAGAAGCTGCTTCGACGATTCGAGAAGGGGCGCGAACCACATGTCAATGTGGTACACAGCAAGGTCATCCGGGAGTACGAGCACCTGGACGTCATCTGGGCCATGGATGCGGTGGACCAGGTATTCAAAGAGGTTCGCGAGGTGCTCTGGAAGACGTGCGATGCGCGTGAGAGATGCCGGGTTCCTGAAGGATGCGAGCATGTCGAACAATGGCAGCCTCCCCTCGCTGTGGCGAGTGAGACGATAGACGAGGTGCAGTCGAGCAGTAGTAGTGACAACGAGGCGAGGACCTGACGAGGATATGAGAAATAATGCGGACGACGAATCAACGACACACGATAGAGGGTCGACTAATGATGATAGGACCGTCAACTGGGCATCTAGGGTACGTACATAGACGCTTCCGGCAACATTGAACCGACACAAGTTCTTCGTCGTATCAAAAGTGACTTTTCAAGGGCTCCCTTGCAAGCCAGCTCAGCGCGCTAAAGGGTCCTCGTCTCCCTTTTGGTTGCAACCTGCTCGGCCCCTTGCCCAAGCTGCACTAATGCAGACGGCGCGGTTGATTGACAGACCATTCTGAATCAGCCATTCTCATACCGGCATGTATCTATCCTCTTGTCTCAGGCAAGGGTGAGGGATCATGTGCCGCTGGAACGAGGCGTCAATGGCCTGGCCTAGCGGCTTTGAGATGATAGGGCTAAACGATAAATATTCGTAAAGCTTACAGACGTTTCTTTTGTTCTGTTTCTTGCTTCTCTTTCTTGTCAATCGAGGTGCCCTTGCTTTGCGCCATTGTCGCTCGTCTTGTTCAAGCTCTACTCGCAGCTCCATCACCACCAAGATGCCCATCGACTCTCCCTTTGCCCCGGTCGACATCCCCGTCGTCGACCTGTGGTCCTACTACTTCGACAGGAAGCTCGACTTCCCAGAGACACACCGTTCAGTCACTCCCAAACACACCCCCGAAGCTCAGGGCTGACAGCTTCACTTGGCAGCCATCCTCGTCGACGGCGACACCAAACGATCCTACACCTTTGCCCAGACCCGAGACCTCTCGGTGCAGTTCGGACAGGGCCTCAAGCACCGGTTCGGGTGGGCAAAGGGCGACGTTCTGGGCTTCTTCACGCCCAACCACATCGATTCCGTCGTCGTGAACCTGGGCGTCATCTGGGCCGGCGGCGTCGCGAGTCCCGCGAATCCGACGTACACGGCCGAGGAGCTGGCTCACCAGCTGAAGGACTCTGGGGCCAAGGCGCTGGTCACGCAGAAGGGGTTTCTCGAGACGGCGCGGAGGGCGGCGGAGTTGGCGGGCGTGCCGGCGGATAGGATCGTCTTGCTGGGCGATGAGAGGGATGACGAGGGCGGGCTGGTGCATTGGCTCGATGTTACGCCAAAGGGGGCTTGGATGACGCCCAGGAGGCCGCGTATGGATCCCAAGAAGGACTTGGTCTACGTGGTGTACAGCTCGGTGGGCTTCTCACACACCTCCCTAGCAGCGTCTTACCCGCTTACTTACACCTGGGCAGGGCACGACTGGGCTTCCCAAGGGAGTCATGCTGACGCACTACAACATGGTGGCCAACTCGGCGCAGTTCGCAAAATTCGACCCGAGGTTGGTGAGCTGGGAGTTGGACTCGCAGCTGGGCGTGCTGCCATTCTTTCACGTCTACGTATGTTCTCCTGACTCGACCGCCTCACTCACCTTCACCTCCACAGAAGCAACCCCATCAGCTAACCCCCAACAGGGCCTCGGCGTCGTCCTCAACGTCACCCTCCTCACGGGCACCACCTGCGTCGTCATGGCCAAGTTCGACCTCGCCCAGGCCTGCCAACTCATCCAAGACCACAAGCTCACCTTTGTCTACGTCCCGCCGCCCATCATCCTCGCGCTGGGCAAGCACCCGCTAGTAGGTAAGTACGACGTGTCCTCGCTGCGCTTCGTCAACTCGGCCGCCGCGCCGCTGAGCCGCGACCTGGTGGACGCCGTGTGGGAGCGTCTGCGCGTCACGGTCAAGCAGGGCTACGGGCTGTCCGAGACGAGCCCGGCGGTCGCGGTGCAGATGTTTGACGAGTGGAATCGGTTTCAGGGGTCGGTCGGGAAGTTGGCGGCGAATATGCAGGCCAAGATTGTGGATGCTGAAGGGAAGGAGGTGGATGTTGGTCAGGTATGTGTTTCTTTGAAAGGGTTGAGAGCCGTGGAGAAGGGATTGTTGACCTGTTGTAGCCTGGGGAACTCCTCCTCAAAGGTCCCAATGTCTTCGGAGGGTACTTGAACAGGCCGGAGCTCGACAAGGATACGTTTACCGAGGACGGATGGTTCAAGACGGGAGACGTCATGTACATGTGTCCCAAGGGCAACCTGTACGTGACGGACCGCATCAAGGAGCTCATCAAATACAGTCAGTCCCTTCTCTCTCCCCTTTCCCCCTTTCCCCAATCCTGCTGACCCAATTTTTCAACTATAGAGGGCTACCAAGTCGCCCCAGCCGAACTCGAAGCCAAGCTCATCGGCCGCAAGGACATCGCCGACGTGTGCGTCGTCGGCGTGTGGAACGAGGCCGAGCAGACTGAAGTACCGCGAGCCTACGTGGTGACGGCGGCGGGCGTCGACGAGAGCGATGCCTTGGCGAGCGAGATTGTCGAGTGGCTCAACGGGCGCGTCGGCGGGAGCAAGAAGTTGCGCGGAGGCGTGCGGTTCGCAAAGGAGATTCCCAAGTCGGCGGCGGGGAAGATCTTGAGGCGCGTGTTGAGAGATCAGATCAAGAAGGAGGAGGAGACGGGTCCAAGGGCGAAGCTTTAGGTGGAAGAGAGGGGGAGGAGGAGGGAGTAATCCGCTGTGGGAAAAGTAGTAGGCATTTCTCTTATACACACATCGTCATCGTACATACATGGGTCTAGTCGACTTTACCTTGTCTCGCGTGTCTCGCTATATCCATGAGCCCAGCCTTTTTATCCGAGATTATACGCCACGAGAAATACAACACAAGCGTTCGTTCTTCATGCTTCACCAAAAAGTCCTCCGGTCCGCTCAACCCATGCGCTCAGCCTCCTCCATGAGCTTCTCCAAGCTGAACCGCTCGTCCCCCGCCGAGAACCACTCCAACAACTTCCTCCTCTCGACAGCCCTCTCCTTCCGCTCCCCATCCAACTCGACTCCATCGCCCTCCCACCCACCGTAGAACCGCTGCAGACACATGACCAGCCACTTCGCCTCGTCGGCCTTGACCCCGCGACCGTCGACCACCTGCCCCTGCATGAGCACCAGCCCCCGCTCGTCAGCCAGGTCCAGATGATGCGTGACGGTGGTGTGCGGCTGGGCGAACTCCCCGCGCGTCTTGAACTCGGCGAGCTGCGTGAAGAGCACCGTGCTCGTCTTGGAGGCGGAATCGAAAGTCCACTGGAGAAAATGGACTTCAGCCCCTTGCGTGGGATGCGGCACGGGGAGGACGAATTGGGGGGACGTCTTGGCCTGGGCCTCCATGGCGCGGTAGCTAGACGCGGGCATGACGGCGCAGAGGGTCTGCGGGTTCGATGCGTGGCGAAGGCGCCAGACGGCAGTGAGTTCCTTGTCGGGCAGCTGGCGGGACTTTTCCAGGTCGATGATGTCGTCGAGAGTCTTCACGGCGGGCTTGTCTGCTCCGGAGGGGAGGGGCTTCGCGGTCGCGTGGGCGTTGGATATGGGCACGCCGTCGGCATTCGGCTGAGCGACGGGCGTGTCGGGAGCTTGGGGGATGTAGTGCTCCTCTACGGCTCCGGCGCGGCGCTGGGCGTCGATCTTGTCTGCGTAGGCGGCCTTGAGCTGGCTGATGTCCGCGAGGCCTTCGTCTTTTGCTTTTTGATGGAGCTTGGCGCGGTATCGGTCGAGGATGGCTCTGGACGGTCGGGTGGTTGTTAGGAAGCGGACATCGTGGACTTGGGCCCAACGGCGCTGGTGGTGGAAGTGAAGGATGGCGGTGCGGGTGAGGCGAGAGGAGGAGGAGGAGGGTGAGACGAGATGTCGCAGTAGAGGCGATCGGAGGGAGGAAACCATGGTCGCTGAAGAAGTTGGAAGATGGGGAACAAAGATAAAAAGATGCAGAAGAAGAATTGACCACTCAACGGGTGCAATTGAAGAAGTGCCGACTTTCTTGCAGGGGTCAAGTTGTTGCAGCTCCAGCCGGTTCATCACTGAGCAATCGTTGCCGCCATTCAAGTGGAGCCGCTCCCCCACGAATCTTTCCGTCCGAACGGAGGAAGGAGAGAAACATTTAAAACGGTCCGGCTTCGGAGCTGTGCAATGACCTAAAGACGTTGGATAATTGGATGAAAAAAGACAGGGCATATGTCGTAATCTATGTAGGGTCCTACTAATTAGAAAGTTTTTTCTCGTCCTCTCTGCACATCATTTCGATGCCGTAACTTGCCTGCTTCTCGACTCCAACCTTGTCCCGCCATATCAACCCCGCCATACCGACCTCTCACCGCCTTCGCCATTCGACTTTCTGCCGCTCCATCACCATCCCACCTCCCACGACATCGCCGTCCAGATCCTGGCTCACTCACTGTGGGCTTGCATTTCTATCTATCCGATTCGCCTTTAAACCCCCTCCCGTATACGCGAAAAAAGCCGCCTCCGCCTTCTTCGGCTTCCCTCATCATGGCTGACTTTCGGCAGCTGGCGTTGGAGTTTGTCCTCGCCGATGATGAGGGGCAACAGACCAAAATTGCCCAGAATGCCGCGAAAGGTTCGTCCATGGGTTCTGCCCCTGCCTCTGATGAGTGTAAACTGACTTGTGTGCAGAAATCCAAAATGCTGCCGCCAACTCGAATCCCGTTGCTCGTTGGGTTGAATCTGTCCAGCCTTGGATGCCAGGGAGTGCTGAGGCTGAAGACGGCGAGACCCCTGACTGGACGGCCAGAGCCAAAGGTACTCTTCTCGTTTGGAAGGTTGCCCTGTAAGATACTGACAAATGCCAGCTCTGGACTTTCTCTCTCGGACCCTCGACTTTCTGAACAAGCAAGTCTTGAAGCCCAGTCAAGGTACGACAAAGCCATTTCTCATTCTCAAACATGACTAATATATCGGCCAGTTAAGCTCTTGGTCAGCTTCTTTGGCGCCATGTTCGACGTCGACCACAAAGCCGGCATTCTCCCTTCAGCCAACGCCTTGACCCGCATCGTGACTATGAAATCCTTCCAGAAGCAGAGCGGGAACGACATTATTGGGAGCATCTGCAGGCTGAAGGAGGACTTCACCCGTCAAATGCCCAACACGCGACTCGCAATCTACGAGCTTATCCGACTCCTCATCACAACTCCCGAAGTCTTTAGCGACCTGCAGCACAAGCACGGTGCTTCGGCTGGTTTCATGGTGGATCTGCTGCAGCTCTGCAGGAGCGAGAGGGATCCCGAGTGTTTGATGGTCTGGTTCGATATTCTACGAGTCTTCCTCGTCGAGTACACCACGTCAGAAGAGGTGTTGGACCAAGTGTACGGCAACTTCAAGTTGTACTTCCCCATCGCTCTGCCTCGGGCATCCAACACGGGCATCACGCCGGAGGATCTCAAGCTACAGTTGCGAAAGTGCTTCTCGGCGAACCACCTTCTCGCCCACCAAACGTTCCCGTTCCTGATAGGGAAGCTCGATCAAGGCGATGGTGTTACTGTCAACGTCAAGGTATGTCCTTCCGCTAGCAATAGACTTGCAGTCACTAAGGATATAGGTGGACATCTTGAAAACAATGCGAGCGTGCTTGGACGAGTACAAGAACCCCGTCCAGTCCATTGTCCCCTATGTAAATCAAATATGGAGCAGCCTCAAGTACGAAGTGCGAAACGGCGAGATCGAGGACACCATCTGGGGCACCCTCGAGGTGCTCAAGTCGGTTGCCTTGCGGTTGGAGGGGGACAATCTTCGAGACTATGCACTGGCCGTCACGCGCGACTGCGTCAACGACCTGGCCAACACTCTTTACACGGCGGCAGCTGGTCGATTGCTCGTCAGCGTTCTCAGTGCGAAACCCAGCGCATTCGTTTTGATAGCAACCCCTGCCCTCACACACATCAAGGAGAACCTCCGACATCCAAAGGCCCCGACGCATAGCCAAGATCTCCTCAAGATTCTCCACGTTGTCTTGGAGACGCGCCTCCTCCTAGTTGATACCGACATGTCACCAGAGGACCGGGAAGACTTTGGGGCTGTCGATAACTTCTTCAGGCCTCTCTACCAGGAAGTCTATCAGTCAGTTGTCGAAACGGCATCAAAGACGAACGCCTCGGAGGACGACCTCAAGATGGCCGCCCAGGCAGTTCAGGGCGCAGGGGCTTTGATTTCGCAAAAGCCCGCAAAGTCCATCAATTCTTTGGTCGAGCAGACCAATGGAGGATCAGATCGACTACTCTCGGAGTCTACTTGCTCGAACATATGCGAGGCCCTCTTTGCCATTCTCGTACAAACCCGTCGTCCTCGCTCAGGTGCCCTGGATGAGCTCATCAACGAGACGACCAAAGCTCTCCAGCGGGCGGTTCGGTCATTCCCCAGTGCGTACAAGCTGTTGGTTGACCAGGCCATGGGTATCATTCGGACCAGCCGGAAAGATGGAGGCGACGAAGCCATTGAAACGATTTCCGGTATTGGTGCGCATTTGGCCTTTATTGGCTGCTCCGAGTTACCAACAGCTGCCACCAACGGGCTGAACCACTTCGTCTACTTCATCCAGTCCTTCCTATCAGAGCTATACGATGCCCTGGATTCCAAAGCGACGCCAAGGCTCTGGTGCTCGGCGGCAGCGGCTATCCAATCCGCTGTACGATACTTCAGTGATGCCTGCAAGGCAGCTGGTGCGAACAATGAGCTTCCAATCCAGGGAGAGTCTTGGCTGCAGACGATCCAAGAGAGATATCCTGAACTCGTGTCGCCGGGCAAGAGTCTGAGCGAGGCCCCTGGCCGAACTCGTGACCTGGAATCTTCATCCGCTGCTGAGGTTCAAAACGAGTTTCTTCAGGTCAGCCTATTCGTTGCTCGCCAACTCTATCGTCGAGCCACCAAGTCCACCGGAAACGGCGCCCTCGGTCTCAGCGATGACTTTACCGGGGCAGACATTCCGGCAGAGAACCAATATCTTCACCTTATGTCTACTATGGCTGGCTTTGTCATTCACGAGTTGAGTGAGGCGCAACAACTTTCCCTCCAGGCAGAGAACTTGGCTGTGAACCTCTTCAACGGGGACTCCGTCGCGGTTCCCGAGGGCATTGCGGAAGAAAAACAAGTGCCAGGGTACGAAGAGTCGATCCTGCAGAACGGTTCGTCGTGGGACTGGCTGGTTTTAGATTCACTCAACGTGTTGTCCTTTTCGGTCCTGGAGGCACTCAGACCATCCTCAATAGACCGTCTGGTAGGTTTCACATGTCCATCCGGCTTCAAAGCTAATCGTTTATAGTTCGCTCGTGGTGTTGCCCAAGACTTGATTTTGAGCGGCTCATCAAGAAAAACAAGCTCAAGCAGCTTTTCCCGACCAGTCACGCTGGCAATTCTTACCATCCTGGCGAATAAACACAAGATCGAGGCCTTGCTGAGCTTCGTTTCCGCATTAGAGCAGCATGCCACGAACCTCATCAAGGGCTCTAATGACGGAGATCAAGACTCCCGCCTAGACCAGATCAAGGCTACGTACGCCCTCGCCGCTGGAATGATGAGACGGTACATTGGCAAGGAAGCAAAAGGCCTGGTGCGACTCCTCCTCGAGGCTCCGAGAGAACCCAAGATCGGTCACCATCTTGCCCGGCAACTAGAGATGATTGCTGCACCGCAACAACCCCTAACCAAGGACAACTACGCCACCGTCAAGCCCCTGTGGATGCAAAAGGTGTACTTTGAGCTCGTCAGCCCAATGCTGCAAGTCGCCATCGGCGCGAATCCCGATGTCCAAGACCAACTCATCAAGACAAACTACAGCGTCGGCGTGCTCCTCGTGGCCAAGCACATGAACTTCCCCATCTACGAGGCCGACGCCGACAAGATCCTGCGCGTCTCCATCGCCGTCGCACAGAGCATCCCCTCGGGCCCCGACGCAAAGGCCGCCCTCGACGTCCTCAAGAACATCCTCGTCGACGCCCCCGAGCAGGGCAAGGGCCATATCCGCAGCATCATCAAGATTTGCATCGGCGTCTTCTCCGGCAAGCCCAGCTCGGCCAAGAGGCCAGACTGGCTGCCCGAGGACTACACACCGGCCGAAGCCGACTCCGTGGTCGAGGCCGGGCGCGGCAAGTTGGCCTTGGAGATTGCCGGGGCTCTGCCTCGCATGTTTGGCTCGCAGCATTTGCTTCCGCACGCGCCTCAGGTCCAGAGGGAGCTGACTTTGGCTTGCGGTCATCGGGTGCGCGATCTCAGGAGGACGGCTCGTCTGGCGAGGGCGGCATGGGCAGAGCTGAAGTGATGCGGCTGCCGTGGCGTTTAGGGATTTGGATAAAGCGCGCGGTTGGATAGAGACATAGATTTCACATCTCGTGAGTTGGATGTAAAGGTCAAAATGGACCATCCGTCGCCAATTCATGGTTATACGTTGCAGAACGCAATCTTGGAACGGCTTCAAAGTATATAACGACCTGCCCATATAGTGATATTAAGAGAACCCCCGTCTAAACGCCAATCCCCATACAAGCTGTTTTCTGTTTTCAATTTTCCCCTTTCCCTATCGAAAAATCTCCCCTCAACCCCATCTAAGCCTTACGTCTCTTGCCCCCCTTGCCACCCTTCCCAACCACCTCCGCGGCCGAGGAGCTCCCCACGGCGGCAGCCGAGTTTGCGGCAAGAATGGCGTCGAGCACCTCGGGGGTGGCGTCGAGGAGGTCCTGGGACACGGCGACGCGCTTGGGATCGCACTTCCCGATGACGGGCACGCTGGTGGCGAGCAGCTCCTGGAAGGGCACGGGGGCGAAGCGGCTGGTCTCGTCGAACCAGGCGGTGTAGGGCTTGGAGAGGGTGTAGACGGTTTTTTTGCCGGAGGATTTGTCGGTGACGGTGATGGTGAGGTTGTAGATGGGTGTGTTTTTCTTGGGCGTGCAGACGATGGAGACCTGGAGTGTGATGTTAGGATCGCGAAATGGGTGGTGTGGGAAGAGAGTGAAAGGGGAGAAAGCATACGAATTCACCTGAAGGCGCAGTACCCTGGTACACGACGCCCTTTTCGGTAACGAGCATCCAAAAGGTCAGGATGGTGTTGAAAACAAAGTACACGACCAGCGCGATCGCGGTCCAGTGCTTGGTGTTTTCGAAGCCGAGTTTCTTGTCCCAGAGGAAGGTGGCGCCCGACACGGCGAAGGTGAAGTATCCGAGGGCCAGGCGGACGTCGAGGAGGAAGTGCGACTGCTTGAACTTGAGCGAGTTGAGGTAGTTTGCGAGGGCGTCGTCGGAGGTAGTCTTGAGTTCTGGAGGTGGCCACGGTGTCAGCTTAATGTGGTTTACTTTGGGGGGTGTTTCTGGGGACGAACCGTTGAGGTTGTAGAGGGAGACGCGGGGGGTTGGATTCGACATTTTGGGAGGGGAGGGGTGTCGTGGAAAGGGCAATTGCGCGCGTGGGAGGGGGGGGGTGTTTTGGTGGTGGGAGAATGAATGGGTGACGTTGGTTGTTGGCGATGAAGCTCCGGCTTTGGGAGTTGGGATGTGTCGTGGGGTCTAAGTCGGAAGTGGATAGCTGTCCCTTGAGGCTTTGGGCAGGGCGGGCGCCGGACGGGCTTTAGTGGCCCGTTCTGCAAGAAATCCCGGGGGTGCTGTGCAGACCAAAGGGGATAGCAATGGATTGGATGTTTAAAACATGGAAAGGAATATGAATTTTCAGGTGCCATATATGGGAAAAAAAAGTTATTTTCAACAATACTCCAATTCAACCCTCTTAATCAAGAAAATCACTCTTCACATCTCGGACAAGGCGAGTCCAAACACGCAACTTTCATCCGCTTCAGCAAACCTACACTCGCCTCTCATTGGCGCGCGCATAGGCCCGGCAGTACCCGCTCTTCCTTATGTAAGCTCCGACAGCTTGGAGGAACCATCATCGTGGCTCTTTGGAGACCTTCACCAGCATCCCTCTCGACCTCGACCAAACGACACCACCACCGAGGCGAACCCGCTCGACCAAGCTCCCGTTCCTTGCATCCCTCCTCTCCGCGAGCCCTCGGCCGCGAAATATCGACAAAATGGTGCAAATCCCCGTCCAAACCCTCCATCGGGATCCCCAGCTGTTGTACGTCAAGCTCCCTCCCCGAACAACCCGCGTCACGACCTACCTACCACAGCCCAATATACTAACCAAATCCCCCCCCTGCAGCTACTGGATCCTCATCCCAATCACCATCGTCATGGTCCTCACCGGCGTCCTCCGCCACTACGCCTCCGTCCTCATGGCCACCGCCCCCAAGAAACAAGACACCAAAGCCATGCGCGAGCAACGCTTCCTCGGCCGCGGCGTCTCCCTGCGCTCCAACCACCACGTGCTCTCCCAGAAATCCTTCGAGGCCCGCCGCGAGACCCTCGTCGCGGGGTACGAGTCGGGCGCGTACCTCAAGGAGCCCGAGAAGAAGGGCCAGCCGCCCGCGAACCCCCTGTCGGACCCGTCGGCCATGGACGGCATGATGGGCATGATGAAGAATAACATGGCCATGATCATCCCCAACACGCTCATCATGAGCTGGATTAATGCGTTTTTCAGCGGCTACGTGATCAGTTAGTTGTATCTGGAGGGTGGGGGAGTGTCGTGGGAATTTTGGCTGACGGTTGTGTAGTGAAATTGCCCTTCCCCATCACCATCAAGTTCAAGAGCATGCTTCAGGCCGGCGTGCAGACAAAGGACATGGATCCGCGATGGATGTCCAGCATTAGCTGGTACTTCCTCTGCATCTTTGGTCTGCAGTTTGTCTACGTCTTCCTCCTCGGCAGCGACAACGGTAGGAACCCCTTGTCTATCAAATGGCACCGTCCCCAAACTCGCATCAGTCACTAACCGTCTCTCATAGCTGCCAGCCAGGTCCAGCAGATGGCCGCTCAGCAGCAGGTGAACCCCATGGCCGCCGGCCCCGGCCAGGACCCTCACAAGCAGTTCGTCGCCGAGGCCGAGAACCTGGCCGTCGTGGAGCACTACTCGGTGCTGGACGATGTCGAGGAGCGTTTCTTGGCGGGTATCAAGTCGTAGATTCATACATAGAATGAGCAAAAAGTACATACTACCAGACCTAGTTGCCAAATTTCCGTGCTTCGTGCCGTACCTCCTTAGTTTTTTTGCTTCCGTGTTCCATATCCCTCTTGTGTCGCCCGTGGTCTTCCTAGGCTCCGTCCCACCAGATGCAAACGCCCAGTCCTTCGGCAGCCATGCTGGCTTTTATCCGGTAAGGGGTCTTGAGTGGCGTGTCCTCGGACTGCGTCGGGCCGGCGGGTGCTTGGTCGTGCCATTCCTCGTCGACGACCTGGAAGCGGACCATTTCGTGGTTGTCGTAGAACAAGCGCTCTTCATCGAAATTCCAGATCCAAAGCTGTTCACTATGGCTACTGCAGGGGGTGTCAGCCTTTGTTCGCCCTTTGCATCTTTGTCGTCCTTTCAATCTTCGCAGGGTAGTGACTTACTATTCGGCTCCCTCAGGGAGTGCCTCAAAGGGGACGAAGATGTCATCGAAGAAGTCGGTCCTCACGTTGATGCCGGCGGGCGTGGAGCTTCGTATTCTTCCGAGCATGACTTCTCCCTTGAAAGGGCGGAAGACTACCATGCGGAACTCGACTGGACGGCTTCAGCAAATAGGTCACTGACCAAGGGGGGGCAGGACGAACCATTGACATTGACCAGGCCCGTGCCGTGGCCGATAAGACCTTCTGAAGCCCACATTATATCGTATAGACAGATACAAAGCCCAATCTTTTGGATAACCTGGTTCCGGGGCGCAAAGAAATGAGCTCTTCGTCTCGAACGAGGGTGATGATAGACGCGACGAACCTTGTTGGAGTATTTTGCGTTGATGTTGTCCTCGATTGCATCTATACTCCTCTTTGAGAAGTCTTCTGGAGCAATCTGCACCAGGTCGGCGATTTTGGTCTGCGTGACTGGTAAGTTGAGTGTCATGAGTGAGTGAGTGATGGAGGGGCACATACTAGAATGAACATGTTGGCTGTGGGCGGCTTCCAGGGAGGTGCTGATTAGGCGAAGCCTGGTTATGAGAACTTTTTAATGCAAGTGAGATGGGCAAATATTAAAATACAATAGTAGTTCGATGTCAAGAGATAGCCACCATCTTGCGACACGGACTCTCAGTCATCAATCAACACACGAACAAATCTGAGGAAGCGGCAGAAAAGAAGTTGAGTCCCGAATACTGATGGCGCTAATCCATATCTGGCTAGCCCATGTGCCCGATACTTCCCATCGCCTCACCGCCTTCTAGCGCGGGTCTAGCGCCTGCGGCAGGGGCATGTGCCGGGGTGCAGATTTGTTCCGTGACGAATCTGCCGAATTAATTGCAATTTACTAGCTCCTGTTGGTTTGTGTCGGACCTTCCAACCTTCCACCTCATCCAATTCCGAGTTGCGTGTGCGAGTCCAGAGTGTGTCACTTGCGACTTCCCCTTGTCTCCTTCTTCCTTCCTTCCCCTCGACGTTGAAAAAGTTTTCCGCCTGGCCAGTTCGGCTCATTGTCCGTCTTTTCGTCGCCCGCTCTTGCTTGGCCCCCTGCGAGTTCGTCCCATCTTCTGTAACCCTTGTGGCGCACAGCAGATCGATCTTCGCGTCCCTTCCATTTTTACCCCCCCCTCATATCTCCGCTCATCCTCGCACGCGGCGCTTCTTTCTCCTTTCTTTCTCTTCTCCCACAAGCACGCAGTCACCTCTAGCTCCGAGTCCGCGATCGAAAACGAGCGTCCAACTATCGCGTCGAATCCGAACATGTCCGCCTACGGGTACGGCCCTCCTCCTCCACCTCCTCCTCCAGCGCCGTCCGGTGGCCATCCCAGCTACGGCCACCCAGCACCCGCCTACGGCCAGGGACGAGGTGGAGGTTCTCATCACGGCCGTGGCCGCGGAGGCCACTACTCGGGCGGTCGAGGCGACTATCGCGGCTCTTCTCAAGCGCACTACGAGTACACGGGACAACCCTATCCATCCCCAAGTGCTCCTCCCTACGGAGGCTCTCATCCTCCTGCTGGGAGCTATCCCCCGCCCCAACCCCAGTGGGCTCCCGAACATGGCCACGCTCCTCCTCCCCATGGCCATGCCCCCGTACCTATGACTTCTAACAACTACCACCCCAACTACGCGCCTCAACCCTACCCGCCAACTCAATACCCTCAGCAGCCCTACACCGCACCGCCTCAGCAGTACAACGGCCCCTACCAGGGCCCCCCTCCCCCTAATCAAGCTCAATGGAATGGTCAAGGACCAGCGCCGCAGGGCCACTATGGTAACGGGCGACCTCGCGGCGGCTACAACGACCGCGGCGCTCCCAAGCCCCCGATGAACGGCCCCCCACGTCCTGGGTATGAGCACGAGCAGCCTCCTGCTGGGAACGGGGCTTATGCCCAGCCGTACCCTCACGACCCTCGCGGCGGCCACTACATGCCGGCCCAGTATGCTCCGTATCCCGGTCCTCCGCCCCCTGGGCCACACCATCAGGAAGGCTACTATAGCCAAAACGGTCGCCGTGGTCGGGGAGGTCATAGGGACTCTCGTGGTCGTGGTGGCTACCACCATGGCGTTGATAAGTCTCGTCACCATAAGTCGAGTCATCACGACTCCGATCACCATAAGGGGGAGACTCCTTCTGGCGGGAAGAAGAAGAAGCGCAAGATGAACACGCTCGGCCTGACCCCGGGGATGGAGTCCGAGTCTGAAGACGATGAAGGCGAAGAGAAGGTGCTCGTCGATCTCATTGGAAAGGAGACTCTTAAGTAAGTCTCCGCTCATTTCCCCAAGTGGCTGTTCTAACCTCCCCCGTAGCGTCAAGGACATCGATTCCTTCTTAGCGGAGCGAAGAAAGCATTTCCCTACCAGAGCCCGCGTTGAGGCGAAGAAGGCTGCCGAGCTGGCACACGAAGGCGAAGACAAGGCTTCCTCGCTCGAAAAACAGGCCGACAAGCTGAGACGACAGCTTCGCAAGGTTGAGTCGTCGATAAAGCGAAAGCGAGAGCAAGGAGATGAGGGAGATGAGATGAGAGATCCCACCGACGAATCCTCGGACGACGAGCCAGAAGTCATGTCTACTCGTCCCCCTGTGGCACCGCCTCCCCCCGCGAAAAAAGCCGACGTTTCCAAGCACTGCAAATATTATTCCACTGGTGGAACATGCGGCAAGAAGGGCAAGTGCCGCTTCGTCCATGATCCCGAGGTCAGAGAAGCCGCCATCAAGGAGCGTGAAGCCAATAACGGCCGACTCACCATTCAGCAACGCCTGATCCTCAATGACAAAGAACAGGAGGACCTCACGGTGCTGCAGTCCATTCAGTACCTCCGCAAAAAGGGCCTGATGATGCCCGTCGACCCTGCCGACATTGTCGAGGCCGCCGGTACTGCCGGCATGAACGATGAACATGCCAAGAAGAACGGCGATAGCATCCCCCAACCCCCGCCTTCCAGCCTGCTCCCTGCCGCGTCCGCATCTCTTCCCCCTCCTCCTGTCAAGCGCGAACCTGGGTCTTCTCGCCGCCACCCACCTCCCTCCATTATCCCGAGTGCGAATAGTAACAGCACCCAAGGCATCAAGCACTACCAAGGTTGGCTGCTCCGGCCCTATGGCAGCACCAGCGGCAAGCAAAAGGGCGATGACCTTCCTTGATCCCGGGTTTCGATGGACTCCTTTTTTTTTTTT
>JAMQMW010001640.1:0-36252 GCA_024115155.1 Thelonectria blattea
CTTCGACCCGTCCGACGTCGGGCTCGCGAGGGAACGCACAGAGGGGGGGGGGGGGGGTTGTTGATGAGCCGTCAAGGGCAGTAAGTGGTGGTAACCACGGAACAATGCAGATGGCACGACACCGACGCTGTCACCGACACCAGACAGATGCGGTCGGAAGAGAGGCGTATAGAATGAGAGGTAGACGTTGCACGACTTTGATCCAGGCCCTGGCTTGCAACGAAACCTGCCGTGGTGTCTCGTTTTCTTTATGAGACCCGGCTCGGGAAGCCACTTGCGAAGGCGGTACGAAAGAAGCGACGATCATTCGGACTTGAAAGCACCCTCAATTAAAACCTGGGCGAGTCCCTAGCACCTTGCAACGATGAAAAAGCTGGTCCAGTCATTGGGCGGTCCGAAGATGCCGTCGAGTCTTACAGTGCAGGCAGGAAAATCGCGATAGCGGCTTACATGGGGAAAAGGCAAATCTGATGCCGCCGGCTTGCGAAGCAGCAGCTCTCAAGAGAACCGCCACAGGCGTGTGCCGCCCGCATCTTCCCAGAGCCCGGAGGAAACCTCCCGGTAAAAGCGGGTATCTCTTTGGTACAAGGGGAAGGTGGGCGTGACCACCAAACACTCCCTGACATTTCGTACCGAGAGGTAGCGAGCCGAGGTGAATGGGGACGGGGAGTTTTCAGGGTCCAGTCCCTCAAATCCGGGTCGTTGCCTTTGGAACCTGCAGCACCAGCACCCAGTCGGAACCCGTTTAGTGTCGCCGATTGTGAGCGAATCCCGCTGTCGTCGCCATCAAAAGTCAAGATATGGACCCCTCCAAACATCCAGCTTCCAGGGACTGGGTTAGCGGGTGGTGGGAAGCTAAACAAGCGGGAGGACGCAGGCCCCTGGATGCCCATGTCCCCCGGCTCGGCTAAGGAAGGCATCTTGTCGAGCCTCACAAGACACAGACAACGCTCGACCTCACATGGAAATTCTCCTCTCCATCATCAACCCGCAGGGCGCATGAAAGAGCCAAACGTCACCTCGAGGAGATCAGCGGTGGGGAAGGGTATTGTGGCGGTGGCGGTGAACTGTCCTGAATGAACCAGCTTCTGCTTGGTTGAATCCTGCGCAGATCTTTTTTCAGGGTCCTTTGGGTCTTTACGCGTCTGGTGCGGTGGTGGCGTCTATCCGTAATGCAGTGGACTTCCAACTTTCAGGGTCCTTCCTACCTTGCCCCTCATCAGTGTTGGACTCCATGGCTGGTGGAATGATCATCTCCAAGCACCGACGGGATGTTGCCCACGCAGAAGTCGTCGTTTGCGTGAGGGAACCAAGACCTCGGATAGCTGAACAGTAAAAGCTTGGTTGAGGAAACGAGCCAGCCAAACTTGGATGCCACACCAGAGTCTCGAGGTGTCCTTTTGACCCACGCCGACGGCTTTCGGGGCCCGTTTTGAGAGTGCAACCGATCTTTGAGCATTGAAAGTCATGTCTGGATCGCTTCTTCTTCTCACAATTAATTCTGGGAGACCTGGAAATCTCTTGTTGACCATCCAAGTGCCCCGCCTCCCCGCTAAAACCACGGAGAAGGGGACGTCACGTGGGCACGCATCCTCGTCCCCACGAATGAACCTCCAAACGCGTGACGCTGTCTTCGGTCGCGTCTCTAGCTTGCTCGCTGCCTGCTTCCGTCGGCGGCTACACAACCACGCAAATCGCTTCTGGTCGCATCCTTGCCTTCATTCGTGGTGAAACATTCGCATACTACGAGAAACCCCGATGCTGTAAACCTCCATGTCGAGAATCGACAAACTCTCCATCTCGGGCGTTCGGTCCTTCAACCCTTCCGTCCGAGAAGCTATCCAGTTCAACACCCCACTGACTCTCATTGTGGGTTACAATGGCTCTGGCAAGACCACCATCATCGAGTGCCTCAAGTATGCCACCACAGGCGAGCTGCCGCCCAACAGCAAGGGCGGCGCTTTCATCCACGACCCCAAGGTATCAATTCCCTTCTCAACACCATTCAGACTTCCTCCTGACAATTCATAGCTATGCGGCGAGAAAGAGGTCATGGCCCAGGTCAAGCTGCAGTTCAGATCCATCAACGACCGTCAACATGTCGCCACCCGAAGTCTGCAGCTCACCGTGAAGAAAACGACCCGATCACAGAAGACGCTCGACTGCTCCCTGGTCGTGGTTAACAACGGCGAGCGCACGACGACCTCGACAAGACAAGCCCAACTCGATGAGATGATCCCCGAACGACTCGGCGTTTCCCCTGCGATTCTCGATGCCGTGATATTTTGTCATCAGGATGAATCCCTCTGGCCGCTCAGCGAACCTGCCGCTCTGAAGAAGCGCTTTGACGAAATCTTCGAAGCCATGAAGTATACCAAGGCCATCGACAATCTCAAGGTCTTGCGGAAGAAGCAAGTAGAGCAGCTCGGCAAGCTCCAGAACGACGAGGCCCACAACAAGGTGAACAAGGATAGGGGTGAGCGGGCTGAAAAGACAATGAAGGCACTCCAATCCGAAATCGAGGGATCCCGCGATACCTGCGAGTCCATCACCAAGGAGATGGGGGAAACACAGGACACGATCAAGACGATCCGCGAAACCGCCAACACCCACCTCGAAATTGTTCACAACCTCAACAATAAGCGAGAGCAGCTGGACTATCGGCAAGACGCCGTGGAAGAGCTCAAATCGACCATCGACGAGCTTCACGGTGACGATTTGTCCCTCGAAAACGACCTCGCCCACTACGAGGATCGTATGATCCATCTCCAAGAAGAAGCCGACAACAACAAGTCGCAGTACAATGAGCTCCAGAAGGAACTGTCGCAATCGCGACGAGAGCTCTCGGGGAAGCTCGCCGAACAGGGGAAGCATCAATCCGACAAGGACAAGTACGAGCGCCAGCTCAAGATGCGGATGGATGTCATCCAGGAAGCCGCTCAGACATACGGATTCTCCGGATTTGATGGCGATTTGAACGACCATCACGTCAAATCGTTCAACGACAAGCTGCAGAAGCTTTTTAATGAAAAGAAGCGCGATCTTGAACGGTTACAGAAGGAAAACTCTGTCGAGCTGGACCGAGCTACCAGTGTCATCACGGAGCTTGAAGGTCGAAAAGCTGCCCGGACACAGGATCGGGTCTCGGCGAAGCAACGTCTCAATGCCATTGAGAAGCGTACAAACGTTCTTCAAAACGAGTCCGGCAGGATTGACGTGGATGAAGGTGCAAAAGCCATTCTCGATGGCCAGCTGGAAGACCTGGAGAGCAGGTTTCAAACTGTCCACAAGAGCTTCGAAGCGTCAGACTGGGACCGCCAAATCTCGGAGGAAAATGAGAAACTGCATCAGCAGGAGACTGAGAATGAGAAACTGGGTCGAGAACTGGTAGAGTGCACCCGACTCGCCTCTGATCGAGCACAACTGGATTTGAGGAAGAAGGAGCTGGCCGACCGCAAGCGCAAGCTTGACACACTGGCAACTACGTGGAAGCAAAAGCTCGACGGCGCCGTTGGGACTGGCTGGGAGGCAGAGACGCTCGATGCCAAGTTTCACTCGGTTCTCAAAGACCAGATTAAGGTTGTGGTCGAAGCCCGGAAGCGACGTGACCAAACGAGGCAGAAGCAGCAAAAGGTCGAGTTCCGAATGCGGAATGCCAAGGAGATGCTGGACAAGAACACGAAGGAGTCAGCAAGTTGTCAAGCAAAGGTTGTTGATGCGCTTCAGACAGTGAGGGACCACGCTGTGGTCGAAGACTATCCCGAAGAGGTTTCCGCGGTGGAGCAACAGGTCGAGGATCTCCGGAACGAGTTGAGTCTCTTTGACGCTTTGGTGGATTACTACACCAAATGCAAACGCATGCTGGAGACGAAAAAGAAATGTCTGCTCTGTGACCGACACTTTGATGACGCCCAAGCCGCAAGTCTCGACCGGCTGACCAAGAAGATCGACAAGAGCCTGGACCCCAAAGGCAAGGTTGATACCGAGCAGGACCTGAAGGAGGTGACGGGGAGCCTCGAGAAGCTGCGGTCTGTCCGTTCTGCCTACGACACGTACGAGCGACTGTCGAGCAAGCTGCCATCGCTGCGAGAGGAGTGCAAGGCTGTTGAGAGCGAGTATGACACGCTCGAGAGACAGCTTGAAGAGCAAAACTCTGTCCTGTCATCGGAAGAGGAGAGGCAAAAAGACTTGGAGGACATGTCCAAGACGGTCATGAGCATCAGCCAGACGGTCAAAGACATTGGCGACTCGGAGAGTCAGGTCGATCGCATCATGTCGCAGCAAATGTCTGGCGGTCCGACTCGAAGCCCCGACGAGATCCACGAGCTTCAGGCGAGCCTCTCGGAACAGATGCGAAGCCTCAAGGTTCGCATCTCCAAGTTGACCAACGACAGGCAGCGCATGAAGGACCAGCTGAACTCTCTGGAACTGGAGAAGAGCGAGTTGAGGAACGAGATCAGTCGCGCCTCTGGACAGCTCGACAGGAAGAAGGACATTCAGAACCAAATTGCAAGCCTCAAGGAGGAACAGTCCCACCAACGCGACATGATTCAACGCGCGGACGAAGACTTGGAGAGCATTGAGCCCAGCATGAACGAGGCAAGGTCCGCCCGAGATGAAGTCCTGCGGCAGGGTCGATCCAAGGAGCAAGTCATCGTCGAAGCGCGCGATGCTGTGTCGAGCTCCGTCAACGAGATGAGGATGATGGATAACGATATCCAAGACTACATCGACCGCGGCGGCCCTTCGAACCTTGCATCGAACCAGCGGGCAATTGCCACTCTCGAAAAGGCGATAGGGGCTACCGAGAAGGAGATTACGGATCTCACGGTGCGCACCAACAAGCTCAAGCAGGACATTGACAATGGAGATCGGAGGAAGAAGAACATCAACGATAATTTGAACTACCGAAAACACGTGCGCATGTTGGAGGTGATTCGCCGGGAAATCGCGGAGCTCGAAGAGCGCAATGCCGACGAAGACTACGAGCGTCTCCAGGCCGAAGCTCGGCAACAGGAGAATCATTACAACCGGCTCCTCGCCGAGCGCGGTTCCGTCATGGGAGCCATGAAGACGAAGGATGAGGAACTGGGACGTTTGTGCAAAGAGTGGGAGATGGACTACAAGGATGCCAAGAGGAAGTACCGCGAATCGCACATTCGCGTCGAGACGACCAAGGCTGCCATTGAGGATCTGGCCCAGTGCGGCTCGGCCGTCGACAAGGCTGTGATGCAGTTCCATTCTCTCAAGATGGCCGAGATCAACGGCATTGCTGGCGAGCTTTGGCAGAGCACGTATCAGGGCACAGATATCGACACCATCCTCATCCGGTCCGACAACGAGTCGAATACTGGGAAGCGCAATTACAACTACCGACTCTGCATGGTGAAGCAGGATACCGAGATGGACATGCGTGGTCGTTGCTCTGCGGGCCAGAAGGTGCTGGCTTCCATCATCATTCGGTTGGCGTTGGCGGAATCGTTTGGCGTCAACTGTGGCCTGATTGCTCTCGACGAGCCGACGACCAATCTTGACCGGGACAACATCAAGAGCCTGGCGGAGAGTTTGCATATGATCATCAAGACGCGCCAGGCTCAGAGCAACTTCCAGCTGATTGTCATCACGCACGACGAGGACTTTTTGCGGCACATGCGTTGCAGTGACTTTTGCGACAGCTTCTTCCGGGTCAAGCGAGATGAGCGACAGAACAGTGTCATTTCGAGGGAGAGCATCACGAAGCTATTCTAAGAGTGAGGGCCAGTCGTGAGTGGCCGTTGAGACAGCCAGTCGACTATGGAAGGGGCGTTGGAACTATTGCAAAGGCGTTATTGAGTCGGTAAAATAGGCACAGCTAGGGCGTGTCGAGTCTGTTTCTTTGCTTCAATCTGGAGTCTTGTACTTGATGTAACGATTGCATCAGGCCATGGTTAAGTTCCACCGTGTTGTGTGTGAGGCTGTTGAACTGTGTCGGGTGAATGTACCCGATGCTTGATGGGGTTACCGTGGCAATGCATGTTTATCTCGGCGTCATGGAGTCGGCCTCGGAGTTGGCGTGTGAGTGGGAAAGTGAGTCTCTACGTCTATTCTCAGAGAAAGACAACTAACAGGCAGCAGCATTGGATCCTTTCATCCTCACGAGACTATGTTGGTGGGATCATGGCAACTCGGAGAGCCATCAGTGACTCGTCTCGAAACTACGACGTGACCTCGGAGGAGCCTCCTCAACTCGTGACGACCTCAGGCCAACTGGCACGAGCTCAAGTGCGCGTCCTCGCGTCGATGACTCGGTCTGGCAAAGACTCTCTCAGCTCGGATTCGGAATTACGAGCCGGCAATAATTGCCCCCTTGGCCCCTGGCAGTTGACGACATGACGTCTCCACACACATCCTCCACAGTCCGAGATGAAGTGCCGTTTGGTTTAGCTAAAGCTCGCCCGAATCGGCTTTAGGTGGAGGAAAAGATATTTGCAATGGTTGATTGTGCCGCGTAGCCGGTGCTCGCATTCGCCTCGCGTCTTGCAAACTCCGAGCTCCAGCTGATGAAGGAGTCAGAGAAGGAAAAAATCTGCTAGAGGTCGACGGACGCGGTGAAACTTGGGAACATCATGTCCAGCTCATAACGAGAGCAATCGGCTCCAAAGTCGTGCAACTCCTCATCACGAATAGGCCTCGGTTCCCCTCATTGACAATCCTGCTGAGAAATCAACTTGGCCGGCCCACGGCGCAGTCCGACTCGACCTAACTTGTTCCCATCATCGACTCCTTTCAGCAACTCTCGCAACTCCTTCAGACACAATGACGGCCTCGGCGGAAAGAAGACCAAGCACCGACAGCACGCTCGACGTGGAGAGAGACGGAGCATCGTCCATGACGACTCCGGAAGCCATCTCCACCGCGGCGCCCGATGCCGAGACGTCGCCTCCGGGTCCGGCTCCGGGAGCAGCTCCGGGACCTCCCGGGGCAGGCGCCGACCCAGAAGCCGGCCGCACGACACTTCAGACGTTCCTCATCATGGCGGCGCTATGTACGGCTCTGTTCCTGGCGGCGCTGGACATGACCATCATCACCACGGCCATCCCGACCATCGCGGCCGAGTTCCACTCGAGTTCGGGGTACGTCTGGATCGGCACGGCGTACCTCCTGGGCAACGCGGCCTTTGTGCCGACGTGGGGCAAAATCTCGGACATCTTTGGACGCAAGCCCGTGATCCTCGTGGCGGCCGTCATCTTCTGGATCGGCAGTCTGCTCTGCGCTCTCAGCAAGAGCATGACCATGCTCATCGCGGCGCGGGCCATACAAGGCGTGGGCGGCGGCGGGCTCATCGTGCTGCCCAACATTACCATTAGCGACCTCTTCTCGATGCGCAACCGCGGCATGTACTTTGGCATCCTGGGCATGGTGTGGGCGCTCGCCTCGGCCGTCGGACCGGTCCTCGGCGGCGTCTTCACGAGCAAGGTGACTTGGAGATGGTGCTTCTACATCAACCTGCCCATCTCGGGCGTGGCCTTTGTCGTGCTCGTCTTCGTGCTCAAGCTTCACAACCCCAAGACGCCCATGAAGGAGGGCCTGCTGGCCATCGACTGGGCGGGCAGCCTGCTCATTATTGGGGGCACCCTCATGTGGCTGCTGGGCCTCGAGTTTGGCGGCGTCACGTTTCCGTGGAAGTCGGCCACCACCATCTGCCTCATCGTCTTTGGCATCTTGACCGTGGCCTTGTTCCTCGCCTACGAGTGGAAGGTGGCCAAGTACCCCATCATTCCCATTCGTCTCTTCCGCGACCGCAGCAGCGTGGCCGCTTTTGGGCTGGCCTTTACCCACGCCTTTACCTTCATGTCCGGCAGCTACTGGCTGCCTCTCTACTACCAGGGCGTGCTGGGCGCCTCGTCTCTGCTCTCGGGCGTGTACCTGCTGCCGTACGTGCTGGCGCTGTCCTTCATCTCGGCGGCCACGGGCGTCTTCATCAAGAAGACGGGCATGTACAAGCTCGTCATCGTGTCCGGCTTCGTTGTGGCCACCATCGGCTTCGGTCTGTTCGTCGACCTCGAGGCGCGAGCCAACTGGCCCAAGATCATCATGTTCCAAATCATCGCGGGCCTCGGCATCGGCCCCAACTTCCAGGCGCCGCTGCTCGCGCTGCAGACAAACGTCGAGCCGCGCGACATCGGGTCGGCCACGTCGAGCTTCTCCTTCATCCGGCAGCTGGGCACGTCTATTTCTGTGGTGGTCGGCGGCGTCATCTTCGACAACGAGATGGACAAGCAGAAGGGCACGCTGGAGAGGGAACTCGGGCCGGACCTGGCCGGCTTGCTTTCGGGGTCCAACGCGGCGAGCAGCACGCAGATTGTCGGCGGGTTGACGGGGCACGACGGGAGGGTGGCCAAGGCGGCGTACTGGAAGAGCTTGCAGACAATGTACGTTGTGTACACGTGCTTTGCGGCGCTGGGGTTGGTGATTAGCTTGTTCATTCGGCAGGTGAATCTGAGCAAGGATCACAAGGATCATCAGACGGGGTTGAAGTCGTTGAGGGTGAACCGAAAGGAGCCGACGGCCGAGGAGAAGGAGACGTCTGCTTAGGTAGGGTGAAATAGGGGGTGGTGGTACAGCTTGAAGTGTGCGCGATTGTTTTTTGAATAAGTGTTTAATAGCTGGTCATGGCATTGGCGTTGTATAGTGTATCATTCATATAGGATAACCAAAAGCTTCCCTCTTTGAACCAGTCTCTAGTCTACGGCTCAAGTGATCTATCCAACTAGTAGTCTATCCGCTCATCGCTCTCCTTCACTCACTCACTCCTCCCCTTCCTTGGCCGTCTTCTTCCACTCGGCATAGTCAAAGCCCAAATCCTTCAACGTCCTCAACTCATGCCTCTTATCCCCCACCGCCCGACTCGCCAACTTGATCTCGGGCACTCTCCTCCTCACCCACCTCGTCTCCAGGTCCCAAAACGGCGGCACCTTCCCCCTCCCCCCATTCTCCAACCCCTTCTCCTCCCCCGCCACACGAGCCGTCCCACTAAGCTCCGACAGCCGATTCACATAGTCCACGTCCTCCGGGAACCCCATGATATGAATCGCCTTCCCCTCCCCCTTAACCCCATGCTGCTCCCTCACCCACGCCTCCATAACCTCCCCCCTCGGCGCGTCCAAGCGTCCCGACCAAATCCGCGAAACCACCGCGCTCTGCGCCTCCGACACGGGAAACGGGACGATGCGCTGCGGCACGCTGAGGAACGCGAGGGTCGGGTCCGCAGAGTAGAGGACGTGCTCCCAGAGGTGAGCCGCGTGAGAGCCCTGGGGGACGACGACGGGGGGGTGCAGGGTGGAGAGGAAGGGGTAGGAGTAGTGGAAGCCGGTGCAGAAGATGACTGCGTCGATGGAGGGTTCGAGGCGGCCGTTGGCGAAGAGGGCTGAGCGGGTTGAGGGGATGAATTTGGTGATTTCGGGGACGAGAGCGGCCCAGGGGGTGGAAGAAGAAGAAGGAGTAGGGGAGGGCTTTTCTCGCTCGGAGACGAGGATGGGGTGAAGGGCGAGGGTGGAGAGTTGGGCGCTTACGTCGACTCCCGAAGCCGAGTTGCCGACGACGATGACTTTCTAGGAGGTGTTAGTAGCAGATTCAGGAGGGAGTCGAGTGAAGTCAAGGGGACGTACCTTGTCCTTGTAGTCATCCGGCCTCCTATAAAACTTTGAATGCGACACCGCCCCCGGATACGCCTCGTCAAACTCGACCAGGCCTTCAATATCCGGGATGAACGGATCATTATAGTGTCCGCTCGCCACGACCACGGCGTCAAAGTCTGTAGTCGTGGTCTCGTCGGTCTCGAGGTTCAACACGCCGACCTGCCACGACGAAGAACCAGACGGCTTCTCGACGGAGAGAACCTGCGACTGGTACGAAATATACGGCTCCAGATCCCGCGCGTACTCGACCAAATACTTCAACACGTCGCCATGCTTTGGAAACAGAGACGAACCCGGCGGGAAGGGCGTGTCGGAGAAGCACATGAGGGAGTGGGGGATGTTTGTCTCGAGGAGGTCGTATATGGGAGACATGAATTCGACTCCCTTTTCTCCTCTCCCAACTCCCGATCCTTCATCTGCTCCATCAACTTCAGGCCGGAGCACCTGATCAGGCAGACTACTCGGCCGAGTCCTCGGCACGGAAAACCCCTTCTCCCTCGCCCTGGGGGTGTAATTCCAAACACCGCCGGGCGTGGCGCGCTGCTCGAACAGCCGGATGTGCGAAAAATGCTTCTCGGCCAAGAGGTACTTTGCCGCGGCCAGACCGCTGGGGCCGGCGCCGATGATGGCTACTCGTTTGATGTTGAGGGGCATGGCGATGGAATAGTTAGTCGGTCAGTCAGGAACAATACAAGAAGATAGGAATGGATTCTCATGCATCAACAAGACAACAAGGCACGTAATATATCCCCATCGTTCTTCGACTCCCCGACCGATTCCGCACAAAATAGTCCCATGGTCTTGCAAATGGTTCCATGACCTGCTGCTTGATTGGACCCGGAGCGGGCGAGTGTCCCAATTGAGGCAATTCCTTAGTTCGCGGGGCCCGGTTTTTTCCCTTCCGGTCGGGGGTTCGCCGACGGGATGACAAATTGCCCTTTTTGGAACGAATTTGAAGATATTCACACTTGAGGTTATCAAGTATCAAAGTATCAACAGCAAACATATCGAATACCAGGTGATAAAGAGAAGAAAAACCCCTATTAAACCTGTCAAATCGATTAAATCCATCACAACCACGAAACTAATTAAATGGGCCGACCCTTCCCCCTCCTCGAATCACACCTCGTCGACTAATCAGCTTCCAGCGTCGAAGCCGTTGCAAAACGGGCGCCGAGCACGCAATCCGCTCCACTCCAAAGCACACGGCGGAGCCGCGAGAAGTCAACCACCTACGAATACATTGATTCAATCGCCGACTGGTCAAATCAATCTGTCGTGTATTCGTATTGCTTGCTTTTTTTCTCCTCCTCCTCCATCGCCGATTCACCCTTATCTCCCCCCCTCCCGCATGACAACTTGACATCTCGGCGCTGAGCCGCACTTGGCCCCGCAAATGGCCTCGGACATGAAGGCCTCGATCCACCGATTCCGGCTTCGAAGAGCCTCTCCATCTCCGAGGGACGCCGGGAGGGCCCGCTCCGCTTCGCCTGCTGCAGCTGAAGCCGCCCGGTCTCCTGATGAGTTGAGACGTCGATCGCCGATACCACGGCAGACTCGGCAGAATCATCAGAACCAGACCTTATCATCATCATCCTCCTCCTCCCCCAAACAACAACCCCCAGCTTGTGACCGATGCCGCAGCTTCAAAAAGAAATGCAGCCGGTCCTACCCCGTCTGTTCCCTCTGCGCCAACGCCGGCCAACGCTGCTCCTATTCTAACCCCGTCGCCAGCGCCGAGGCCCAGGCTCACCGGCTGAGGGCCCGCGTCCAATGGCTCAGTCGATACCTCGACGACCACCTCCTTCCCCCGGGTCACGTCGGGGGAATCGACGCCGTTGAGACCGGAACTGATCTGACGTCCATCTTGGGAACCGGTCTCGCCCCGTCCGCCTCCGAATCTTCCCCCGTCTCCCGGGCTCCGGGACCGGCCACGCCTCCGCTCGAGCTTAACGCCACCCGGCACGCCTCCTCGCTGTCCTTTGTCCCGGAACGCAACCAGCCCGGGATCGACCAAGTTGGACTCGACGCACGCATCCGAGACAAGGATCCCGGGAGCGTTGGTGCCACCAGCAGCCACCTCTCCTACCAAAGTCTCCCCCCCAACGTCCCCGCCAGTCGCTTCGTCGACGCCTACTTCCGCCACGTCAACCGCGCCTACCCCTTCGTCGACCAGGCCAAGATCCGTCGGGACTTTGAGTCGCTGGGGGACGTCTCGCAGGCGAACCGGGACCCCTCCGTGACCCTTCTCTACCTCGTCATGGCCATAGGCTGCACCACCCTGGAACGCGCCGGCCAAGTTCCCCGCGGCACGGGGGAGCGCTTCGACGTGGCCTACGCTGACATCATTCGGGAGTGCCTATGCCACGAGAAGGTCGAGTCGGTCCAGGTGCTCGTGCTGCTGGGCCTCTACTCCCTCTTCGACCCGGCCTCCGTCTCGGCCTACTCCATCGTCGGTATCGCCGCCCGCCAGGCCATCGTCCTAGGACTAACGCGCCCATCTCCCGAGGAAGAGCACGCGGCACCCGTGGAGAAGGAGCTCCGCCACCGGCTCTACTGGAGCATCTTCGTGCTGGACCGCATGATGGCCGCCTCGCAGGGCCTCCCCGTTTCCCTCACCGACGAAGACGCCAGCGTGCCGCTCCCGGGCCTGACCGTCGACGAGTTCGCCAGCCCGGACCGCGCCGTCTACGCCCGCAACCTGCAGACCAGCCGCCACGTGATCCAGCTCCGACAGCTCGAGGACCGCATCCTGCACGGCGTGCACCTGCGCCGACGCCGCGCCGACGCCGCTACCCTCACGCCCGAAGACCGCCGGGCCGTGCTCGCGGGACTCCGGGCCGACATCGAGGACTGGTACAGCAGCGGCTGCCTCATGTCGCCCATGGAGGCCGACAACGTACCCATCCACAGCAGCGTCACCTGGCTGAGCGCCCAGTACTACCACCTCCTCGTCGTCCTCTACTTCCCCAACCACTTCAACACGGCCGCCGCCGCCGTCGCCAGGCCCGAGCTGCTCGAGTTCGCAAAGAAGCAGCTCCAGGCCAACTCGGTCCTGCTCCAGCAGCGCCAGTTGCCCCTCAACCACGTGACCCTGTGCCGCCTGCTCCCCGTGTGCCTGGTCTTGATGCACGACTTTGCCGCCGCGAGCAGGGCCGTCAGCTGGGAGGGCCAGCCGATGCCGTCGTTCGGCGCCCGAGACGAGGTGGCCATTCTCATCTCCATCTTCGAGGCCTTTCCGCCGCCATGGACCGCCGCCAGCGAAGCCGCCCGGCTCCTCCAGCAGTTCACGAGCATCGCCGCCGACGGGCTGCCAGCCTACTACGGCAACCAAGCCGTCTTCCCCCTATCCAGCGGAGGCGCAACCGCCGGGTCGTCGTCCAAGAGAGAGAGCATCGAGGCCTTGCTGAGGCCGTGCATTGCCCAGTTCTCCGCCCTCGTGCAGCAGGTCCTCGGCAAGGCGACGTGCTTCCAGTTTGTCTTTTACCCGCCCGAGCCACGCGAGGTTGAGGGCGTGGGCGTGGCAGGGCAGTACAAGGTGTCGACGCAGCAGACGGCCACGAATCCTTTGTTCTTTGGGGGTGAGCTCGGGGGAGTCGCGAGCGTGGGCGACGACTCGGTGCTGGAGTACGGTTGGGGATCGTGGGATTTGGACTTTTTATAGACCATGGTGTTTTGGGCACTTTGGGTGGGTTCCTATCTTCAGTAAGGAAGGAGTCTTGGTGTAGTTAATTCGTACTGGCGTCGGGGGTAGAATCCCTCCTTGATTTGAAAGCAAATTAGACATGTCCACGCAAATGTTTGTGTATACTTGTACGCCTATCCTATTAGCTTGCATTTGCTTCAACGAACGGACTGTCACACAGACTTACTTGATTGCGACCTATAAAAGCCTCAACACTGGCTGAGCTGTTGCCTCATTCGCCAGGCTCGTTCCGGTTAGATGAATCTCTCCACTAAGAGTGACAGTTCATAAATAGCACGGCACCCGCGCTTGCAAACATTTCGTCGAGGATACGTTCAGGTCCGCAAGTCAAAATGGCATCGCCTCAGCCTCCGCTCGAGGCCGAAAAGAGACTCTCGCCAAAACCCATCGATGCAAATCAGATGAACCTTTGGATCAACGCCCAGGCTCCGCCAAGCCATGGCTGGCTTGCTGTTCAGAAATTCAACCCCGGAGCTGACTCAACAACAGACCTCGCCTCTGGACAGCTACGCATAGGAGACGCGAGGACGAGGAGGCTGGTCATCGTCGGCGACGTCCACGGACACTTGCCCGAGCTGAAGCGCCTCCTGGAAAAGATTGCCTTCGACAAGAAGGCGGGCGATCATCTCGTTCTGGTGGGCGACCTGCTCAACAAAGGCCCCGACAGTCCCGGCGTCGTGCAGTTCGCCATGGACATGGGCGCCCACGCCGTAAAGGGCAACAACGAGGATCGCATCCTCCTAGCCGTCGAGGCGCTGAGAAGCAAAAAGGTCCTCCAGGAGGACCTTCACAGACAGAAGCCTGTTGACGCTTCGTCTGAAGAGGACGCGGGCGAGTCCGGCGAGAAGCCATCGCCGCCTTCGGACAGGAACGAGGTACTCCCGAACCTCCTCAAAACAGACTTTGACACGGCCACCTCCCTCACAGAGACCCAAATCGCCTGGTTGTCGTCTTTACCGGTGATACTGGAGCTGGGACAATTCTCAAACGCCGCCGAGCCCCCCTGGAACGCCGGTTCCATCGTGGTTGCCCACGCCGGCCTGGTCCCCGACTTGCCACTCGACGAGCAGGATCCCTGGGCCGTAGCCAACATGCGAAGTCTCGTCTACTTCCCAGACGACTTGGAGAAGGAGGACCTCCGCAAAGCCGTCGTCAAGGCGGCACGGAAACGGGTCAAGGGGCAGCCGCCGAACTGGCCCGTCACAGACGAGAAGATGGACGAGGAGCTGCGACGACTCGCTGCCCAAGGGCGCTCCACGACGGACTCGGAGACACCCGCGGAACCTCAAGTGTGCAAGACAGTTCCTATCGAGAGCAGCGAAGGCGACTTGTGGAGGGACGCCTGGAACCGCAGGCAAAACCAGCGGCAATCGCCTTCGGAGCGCATCGTTGTCGTGTACGGCCACGACGCAAAGGCCGGCCTCCAAGTTGAGCCGGTTGTCGAGATCAGAGAGCGAGGCGGCATAAACGGTGACGAGGCGGTTCGTGGTGTTCGATATGCGTTTGGCCTAGACTCCGGTTGCGTGTACGGGAAGCATTTGACGGCATTGGTGATTGAGGCCGCGGCCGGTGGGAGCGTCATGCATCGGGTTGAGCAGGTTGAGCACATCAAGGAGAGCTCGAAGTGAACAAGGTCTGTCAGGTTAGATAGATGCCATCATTGGCTCGAAACAGTGCTGTCCTCGCCAGAGCGGTGTTCATACATGGCGATCCAGGCGCATCGTCCAAGTCGCGGTGAGGCACCTCGTGCATGCGACAGGATCAGGGTACGTATAAGCTCATGGGAATGTCCCGTGTTTGAAGGTCCATGTACAAGGAGAAGAGCTTGGGATGCAGATGGACCAACAGCTTGGGCGGCTATTCAGCCTTGTGAGCAGCTCCAAGGGGGCTGTGCAAGCCCAACCCGCATCCAGGTCGCCGGAAGGGTCACAAACTCTCGCCACATCCAGCTAACCGGTTCGCTACCGACGGTTCAAGCTGAAAGAAGCAAGGTCGAGTTGGACGTTAAGCAACGACAACAACACGCCGTTTCCAGCGGTTAAGTCAGAACTTTGCGGTCCACGGTAGGACGGCCTCTGACGTGGCTCCAGACCGGGCAAGGCAAGACGACACAAGACAAGGAAGGCAAGGGGCCATGCCGAAACCCGAGCTCTATTTCAGCCTTCTGATGGTCTCCGGGGAGGAGTCAAAAAGAGCCTCCAAGATGCGGTGAACCAGCGACAGTCCCGAGACATGTCGATTGCAGTTTGGGGGCCGCGCTTACGGGACAAGGGCCAGCCCATGATCCCCTCACACGACACACCTCAAGGCGAGAAACCGGCCCGTCCAAGTTACCGACGGGACGATGGCGCCTCGAACCGTTTCTGTTCTTCCGCCGACTTGGGCTATATGCCGCATGCCGCATGTCGCATGTCGCATATGCTGCATTCATCGAGGCCATGGTTGCTGCACCCGAAAAGGCCGCAGAGCAAACCGCAAACGGATTCGATTCGAGCCAAGAGTCGGCAGCCTGCAGGGAGTGGCCTGATTCCATGACATTGAGGACTTCGGCATGGCTAAAATTAATAACAAATACGGCTGCTGGGAACCCGCCGTGTCGGTCGTGAGCTGCTGACGTGCATGCTGCCGGATCCCCCGTTCCCAACGTTGACAACTTGGCATTCCAAGGTTCCAAGGCACAGAGAGAGCGGCATATTGTTCTGTAACTATGCATCCGTCCAGATGATCCAGATGACGGTGCATGGCGGAATGCTGAATTGCTTCTTCATCCTTCGGGGGGTCCGTGATCCAATGGGTCACGGATCACGGTGATCATCATGGATACGAGGGAGGGGAACCACATCTTCTGCTGCAGCCGTCAGAAAAACAGTGGACAGCAAGTCAGCGAGACTGTGCCAACTGGCCAAGCATCTGGACGAAAACGATGGGCCGCGTCTTTTTTTTTCTTTCTTTGGGGGCTGCTTTTCGGGCTGCACCGTGTAATTAATTGTGCTGACGGATTGGCGAGGAAAAAGGTTGCTTGGGTGTTGCGTGTGTGCATTCGTATCGTCAGCCCACGACTGGAATTGCAACAATGCGAAATGAGCTTCCGTCACTCGGACCGATGGCGACGGCGGCCTCCCTCTGTTCGTGTTGGAGACGGGAGGATGATAATGCACAGACTGAAGGGACAGGCGACGATGGATGGTGATGCTGGTGCTAGCAGTCAGTGAGCAGGAGCCAAATCAAATCAAACCAACACACAAAGAAACGAACACCACCACAACGCCAGCGGCAATGCAACAAGGTGTCAAGGCGCCAAGCAAAAGCAGACGGCCTTCATCTTAGCGTCACCGGCGTGGTGGTGGTGGTGTTGAACGGATGCCGTCATGAGAGATGGGAAAAAAGAGGAAATGTGGCTGTACAGTGCCTGGGCGGCCTGCTGAGCCATGTCGCGCCGGGGCTGGGCAGACAGGTGCATTGCCCAGTGTCTTGAAATTCCAAAGCCCCCCACTCATAGGGATGTGAGTTCTTTTTGGTAATGCAAAGGTGAGAGTAGTGCGTGTTCGCTAACGCCGAATACTGGCAGAGCCTCTTGGCACTGCCGCACGCACAGGCCCCGGCGTCTTTGGCTTGGCAGTGGTGCTAAAAACAACACATGCGTCCGTCGGCGGGCAACGAAGGCACGAAAGTGGCCAAGGGAGGATGGGCAATCGAAATCGGGCATCACGGTTGTTGCCAATAGAGTAGTCTACTGTCCATGTCGATGAACGAACCGACAACTGTAGGTAATTAGTGCAAATGCACATGTCCTTCTCGACCTCACATTCGATGATTCAATCCGTCCCTCCTTCCATCCACCATGTCCCGCGTCCCCGCTTTGGCTGCTCCCAACTCCCGTCTTTCAACGCCCCAAGGCTGAATCCAAAGACGCCAACTTCCCTGTGGCTTGGGTCCAGACAGAGGCTTGCCTGCTAGACTGTCCCAGGGTGCAGGAGCTGAGTCCAGTCCTGGCACCCAAGACATAAGCCGTACGGAGTACTATTCGTACTCACGTACATAATCGTGGTGATGACGATGTTGATAAGCAATGAATTACCTTCCATGCTCTTTGATCGTCTCTCCTCTTCCTCTGCAAATCTGCCTCGTCCAAACTGCCAGTCTGAGACAAATGACGACGGACAGCAAAGCTCCTCCTCCGATGCAACGCTCTAGGACGGGAGACTCCAACCTCCGCTAACAATTCAGCCAAGGCCACCAGGCGCCAGGCTCCATTTCTCCAGGGCAGCTCCAGCGGGCGTCTCCAGTGTCCTGCGTCCTGGGCTCCGTCCTCCAAGGCTTCCAGGCTTTCCAGGTTCTGGCTCCAGGCCCTGGCCCCACTCCTTGGTCCGCCCCAAATTCAAAAAGCCCAGTGCCCGCCCCCTGTCTGAAGCTCAGAGGCAAGCGTCCCCTGTCGCGCTCCTGCCATTTTTTTTTCCAAACCGATCCTCTCGTCCAATCTGTTTCAGCGTCACTCATCAACCAAAAACCCAAGACATCTTCTTCCAGCCAGCTTTCTCTCTCCCTCTCATTCTCCCTCCTTCTCCGTCTCACCACCAAAACATCCACCGATCCGAATCTCTCCACCCCCGTCTCCGCTCGAAATTTGCGCCGCCGTCTCTCGTTTTTCTCCCCAGCACATCCGTCTCGCTCGCGACTCTCAACCGCCTTTCGATTGTTGTCTTTTCGCTCAGCTGTCAACCCGACCTAATTTCTCGCCGCGACAACCCCTTGCGCTCCCCCCCAACCCATCGCCCGTAGCCGACACACGCGCGTCCTCGTATCCCACTCCACCTCGTGAATTCCATCCGTTTTCGCCCATCTCTCAACCATTTCAACGAGGGCTTTCGTCGCCGGCCCCTCGATAATTCATCCATCCTCAACCTTCACAAATATCTCCCGCGACTCCCGGTCGGAGTCACCACATGTCCAGCGTGGCTACCCGGCTCGAGTCCCGCAAGTCGCTGCTCGGCACCGACACAGGTTACGGTTATGGCGGTCATAGCTACAACCAGTCCTATGGCGACGGCGACTTTTCTCCCACCTACGATCAGCCTCCCGTGCACCAGCCTGCCTATCCCGACAATTCTCACGCCGTAGACCCAGCCTACAACCAAGGCTACGCCTATCGAGAAGGCCTCACGCCGTCTGCTCCCGCTCCCAGCACCCACCATGGCAGCATGGGATTTCTCACGAGCAGGTGGCCTGCTGCTTTCATGGCCATTTCCCTCCTTCAGGCTGTTCTCTGTATCTGCTTTGAGGCGTACGTCAGCCCTACATCTTTTACGAAGCATTAACGCTAACTTTCTCTAGCTACGTATTCGCCAAGTTCCAAACAAATCTCAGAGATGACAACTCGAAGCTGGACGACGTTTCGTCCCAGGCCAAGACCATTCCCACGTTCTTGACGCTATTCATCTTTGGTTTCTTGTACACCTTGGTCGTTGTTTGGGATGCTCTCCGACAAAAGAACACCATTCAAGTCATTGGAGTGTGCTTCTCCAACCTTGCTCTCATGGTCTACACGGCGATCCAGGTTGACCAGATTCGGGAGGCCATTGATATTCTCGGCACCAATAACGCCCTCAAGGAGGAGGCCCATGATCTATGGGGTGACATGAAGGCTTTCCTCGTTGCCATCCCCCCCATTATCGCCGTGGCCACCATCAGCATGGGCTTCGTCTCTTGGAAGATCTATCAGGAGTATGCCTGGGATATTCTCAAGAACATCGGCGCCGATTATCGCATGAAGAAGCGATTCCTCCACTACCAGGTTTGTCCTCCTTTTGCCACCATATCCATGAACTTGGCCTAACACCTTGTAGATCTACATCGCTCTGCTGAAGTTTGATTTCTTCTTCTTCTTGGGCTTCATCATCCAGTTCGTCGTTGTCGTCGCCCAGAAGAGCGATCCCGAATTCGCTCTGACCATCGCTACCATTCCCATCACCATCTTCATCTTGCTCGGAGCTGCCTTCTTCACTCGCAGAGAGAACAAGATCGGCATGGTTGCCGTCATCATCCTCTACCTGGGTGGTCTCTCATACTTCATCTTCAAGCTCGTTCGAATTTACACGCCAAAATTCAGGGACTCTTACGAAGCTGTGCGCAAGTCGCTCACGGCCTTTGCTGTCATCACCATTCTTCTCATCATCCTCACAATCGTCAACGCCGTCATCTGCATGAGCAACTTCGGGGCTGGCTTGAAGCCTCATCTAAACGCCAAGCGAAAGATTGATGAGAAGCCCGACCTCAACTCGATCAACCTACAAGACGTCAAGCCCCAAAACCCGAGCCGAATGACGATCGATTAAGCTGCCTACTGTGGTGTCCTTGAGACAGACCATATTGTACAAAGAGACGAATTTATGAAAGACCAAAATTTTCTTCGTTACAGGCACCGGTCAGACAGGGCAGGCTCGGCATCGGACGGTGACCAGGTGGAAGAGGCGCGGGCAGAAGGTGAACCAACGATATCCCTCACCATGGAATGCATGGTGGGACTCTTTATTTATTTTCCTTTTCTTTCCTATGTTTTGTGATGTCAGCCACATACACGGCGTTTCGAAGAGAAACCACCTCTTTTTTTTTCTTTTTTTTTATGGACGAATCGAGATGCGGGAGTTCTTGGGCTTTTATTTTCCCGGAATGGGTAGTTGGTTAATGAGCGTTCCTTTTCCGACGAAGGAATCTACTCGGTATGGAAGCCCGGGAGCGATACACTCTGCATGGCTCTGATAGAAAGCCCCAAGCCTGACTATTTACTACCTACTTAGTTGCGGATAGTGCAATGACGAATATGTGAAAAGAGGAAGGACAATGAATATTCCCGAGTTTCTGTGACCACGCACGAGCTTCAATCATTGCTTTATACGTAGTCTCCAGATGTGACACGGAGCCTCAATCAAACTCTTCAGACTCAAGTTCTGTTCCCTGTTCATATCAACATGGAGGCACCAAGGTGTTATTGCTATCCCAATAAAATGACCCAAACTCCCGCTATCCATCCTCCCATCACAATAGAAGTCACCGAAACGGAACACAAACCAGCGCAGAGTCCAATAACCAAACGCCAATTCCTCACAATATGGATTCAATGCAAACAGTCCCCCCCCCGTAAAGAAGGTATCAGATGCTACGTGAAAGGGGTAAGGGGTGGGGGACCATGGCTCACAGAGCCCGCAGAAAGGCACGGCGCCGGAGCAAACGGCACTGGCTAGAACCGGATCTTAATGGCATCTTTGATGTGACCCTCGGTGGGGCAGTAGGGGCACTTGTACCGGGCTGCCTTTGTGATGTTGTGGAGGGATTCGCGGCAAATGACGTGGCCGCACGGCAGCATCATGGCGGGATTGTCCTGGGTCGTCTGCTCCTTGCTGACGGGGCAGACGAAGATGGGATGGTAAATCATGTTCTCGGGCAGCGGTGTCTCAAAGGCGAGCTCGTTGGCCGTCGTCCACTCCGTCTTCTTCTCGCGCATGTAGGTGGTGTACTTGATGAGGCGGGGGAGGGCGATGGAGCCTGCGGTGACGGCCATGTACAGGGGCGACTCGGCGGAGAGGCCGAGCAGGGAGCAGAACTCGCGGGTGAAGGACAGGGCGACGTCCTCAAAGGCCGAGTCGATCTCGAAGATGTGGCTGTAGGGCGAGGCCGAGAGGTTGGGCGAGTAGACCATGGCGGCGCAGAGCTGCTGGATCTCGCGCAGGTGGCGGACCTGGAAGCGGGCAAAGTGCGCGCGGGCGTAGGCGAGGGCGCCGAGGTGGCCGTTGCGGGCGTCGTCGGGGAGCCCGTTGAAGCTGGGTCCCTTGAAGAGCCAGACGAACTGGAGCTTGCTGAGTTCGAACTCCAGCGTGCTACCCTTGGCGTCGAGTGCAGCGCTGTTGATGCGGGCCCATTCGATGGCCGACACGAGGTTGTGGTCTTTGAGGTGGGAGAGGATGGTATACATTTCCGAGAATTTGCTCTGGAGGTCTTCGGAGTGGATGTTCTCCATCTCTTCGTCCTCGTCCGTGTCTTCGTCGTCATCATCGTTGTCTTCCATGTCGTCGTCGCCGTCTTCGTCGGTTCGGGGGCGAGCACGAGAGGTGGTTGGGGGAGGATGGTCGTGGGTTTCTCGGAGGAACGTCGTGGCAACGGAGAACTGGCCCTCTCGGAGCAGGTGCATGGCAATAGCGCGATTGATGAGGACCGGGTGGTTTGCCATGGCATCCGTCTCCATGGGAAGCTCTCGATGGGGCAGGGCCTTGAAGCAGGTCAGTCTGGACAAGTCGAGGAAGCGGGCAAAGTCTGGGATGCGGACCTTGTCAAGAGCTTTTCCAAAACTCTTCTGTGCCTTTGTGACTTCTTTGAGATCTTGTGTAATGGCTTCGAAGCGGGCTTTGACGGGGTTCTGCAAAGTGGTCATGGCCATGCCGATTCTGTGAGCGTCCGGTTCTGCCGCAAGTCAGTGGCAATCCGACGTGCAAGCTCATGAAGCGCGGGCTAGAACGCACCGGCGGCAACCTGGTTTCGAGCCATGGCCAGCAAGTCAACGATTCGGTCGACATCTTCGATGGCAGAGTTGAGGTTTGACTTTCTCATGCGAGCGAGTTCGGCCATCAGAGGCCCAAAAGGCGAGACATGGTCGTCGGATCCAGCCATGGTTCCGGTGCTCGAGGGCCGGGTTGTTAGAGAAGCGATCTGGGAGTTTTGGGGGGTTTCGAGCCGTCTTCGAAGAGGTGCAGGCGATGTTCAGTTGGTGGCGGGCATTTATTGCAGTTGGAGGAGTTGGGGCGGGTGATGCAGGTCGTCGTCTGAGGTCCCGGTCGTCGGCCGAGCTGGGTTAGGTTTGCTGGGTGGTCATGATAGCGCTTCGCTGGTTGGTGGCTGTGGATGCTAACGTGCATTGTACCTAATTATCGATAAGGTGCATGCTTGTAAGCGAGCGTTTTCCCCTCGTTCAACGCAAACGAAGAAAATGAAGGAGGAACACGTTTGCATCATTCCCCCCAAAATCTACCGATGACTTGCCGTGCTCAATGACATTCCTCAGCGAAGAAGGAAATGTACAAACAGTTAAAGCTCGCTGAAGCTAGAATCCACCGCCAAGTGCCTCTACCAGACTGCGACACGGCATCTCAGTGGGGAAATGGAGAGAGGCAATTAGTGCCCCGCAACCAGCCAGCGAGATGCCTCCACTGCTGCGCCTTGAGAAAAACAGCTCCGTGCTATTGCATCACATGCGAGAAATCGTACCCATTTCAATGTGCAACTCTCTCTCTGGAGCTTCGCACTCGACACTTCCCGAAGCTCCATGGTTGAGGATGTAGCTCGACCTCTTCCTTGACAAGCTTCAGGGTCGTTGACGACGCCATGGCTTTTCTATACCCCCCGCCCGATGCGCGAGTCCACCGCCTCGACGACGATTATCTCGCTTCCAACATCAGGGGCCCAGCCCAGCGAAGCCCGCGAGCCACTCCTCACGATGGTGCTCTGACTCCTGCCCAGCTTGACCTTCAGACCCCAGCTCAGCTCTACGATGGGACCTCGGACGCGGTGCGGCCGGCTCTTCAGCAGCTGCCTCCGGTGCAACGGAAGCATCTCGTCCTCGCCGACCCATTTGCCTTTAGGTAAATCCCACGGCCACAGTCGCCGCGGCGCTCCCAGTGTCTAACTGAAGCTTTCTCTAGATATCTAGAAGACGATATTTGCGTTACAGTGGTCGAACGTCGCACTATCCTTCGCGGTTACGAATCCTACCTCGTCGAGCAGTGGGCCTGCTCGCGGCAGTCCCCGACCGTCGTCATCACAACCTACACCGGCGACCAGAGACACTCGGTCCTCGTTAGCATTCTCTCTGTCCCGGCAGACGAAAACCTGTGGCCCGCCAAACTGCGCCTCTATTTCAAAGCCATTCACAAGTTCCACGCGAGGCCCAAAGAGACGGTTTTGGGAGAGCTCATGGTGACGAACCTCAGCAGCTTCCCTTCAGCTCTGACGGTAATTTTGGTGCCCGGGGGCGATATCAAGAAGTACCGCCAAACCTTCATCATCAACGAAGATCTCAAGCGGCTCGGCTGCTCTGGCCGATCGGGCCTCACCCTCAACGATCCCGCCGAGGCTACCCAGGCCAAGTTCCAGCAGCTTTACAAGACGAGCGATCGGGTTCCGGTGTCGCAGGCTGTCATGGAGCTCATCAAGTTGTGTCAAGTGGCCCTTTTCATGTTTGAGAAACTTGAGCACGAGTACATCGATGGGCTTCTCTGCGACATGACTGAGACGGCCATCAACAATTGGTGGGTCGAGGTTGGGGCAGAACACTACAACTTTGAACCGACGGATGGAATCTTGGGGCCCTCAACCGTCGCGGCTCTTCTCGGCATGTTCATGGGTGCCAGAAATCGACTTCACTGGTATGGCGCGCCAGTTTCAAAGGATGTCTTCGACATTGACAGCACGAAACGGGGCATTGGCCACTTTCAGAAATCGCAAAAGCTCGAAAAGACACGGCGGCTGGATCGCCAAACACTTCTGCGACTGTACAGCGCTTCGGCCAAGGCGGCTGCCAGCGAAGGCTGGGGCGTTCAGAAGGCCGTAAAGTCGACCGTCACCGAGATTGGTGGCAAGAGAGGCGAGCTCGTCATGGGCATGGTCTCCGGGAAAGACAAGGCCGGCATCGCCGACATTGAGACGGTTGACGTTGACAAATTTGTCAGCTTGGCATACGGCGAGCGGCCGAAATGGCTTTGGCATGGCAAGCCGCGAAGAACCCAGGCAGACATCCCAGCTCGCACGCCCGAGCTGAGCTCAGCCATGGTCTGGAAAGACGAGTCTCAGGCCGCCAATCCCAAACGACTCATCACGGCACCCGTAGAGGAAGAGACGGAGACGAAGCCCGTCGACGACTCTCCCGGGATCTACTCAGCATATCCTCCTGGCTCGGCACTTAGCATTGGCAGAGCCACGGGTGACAAGGATGCGTTGCCCAAAACCATGTTCAAGAGCGTGGCAGGCAAAGTGAGCGATGCGCGCTCTGGTTTCGGCCGCATCAAGGACGTTGTGGGAGGTGGCCTACGCGGGCACAACGCCCGTCCTTCCATCTCTACGAGAGACGACTATGGGGAGATTGTTGGGCCCAGCACCGCCACGTCTAATCCCGCCTATTTCGCGACGGCGCCCCCCATGGGAGGGATGAACAGGGCATTTACATGGAAGAACAAGCCGGAGGAATACCTCGCCGCTATGAGGAGAGGGGAAGTGGACGTCATACCCGGCTTGCCACAAACCAGTCATTTTGCATCGACTTCTACCGTTGATATCAGGACAGGCAGCGCACCCGAGCCGGAGAGGCGGCCTGAACAAGAAGGGACGTTTGCCGACATAGGCGTCGAGGTTCGGAGAGATGTTCTGTCAAAGGCACCATCGGCGGTCGGGTCTTTGGCCGAAGAAGCTGATTTCCAGGGGCAATTGCTGGAGGCCGAAGTGAAAGAGCGACCCTGGCAACTGGAACTTGCCCGAAGGCACAGCATCGAGTTTCCCGGTGCACCGAGCAAACATATTCTGAACGAGAACCGGTGGCCTCGAAGGATGTCTTTTAGCGACGCCGAGGAGGCCGTCTTGCCGTGGGAGCCGATAGTCGACATCGAGGACGGTGCCGGTGATCTCACCAGTCTAGAAGCCTACACGGAAATCGCACGGTCCTTCAACTACAGCATCGGCAGCATCAAGAAGGGCATTGAGCCGTGGGTGTCGGAGAAGCTCAAGGATATTGAGCAGCTGAATGAGCGTTATGATGGGGACAGGGAAGAACTCCAGGCTCTCTACGAGCAGCTCAACGAGGCGTGTCAGCGTCTCCGAGTCAGTGCAGACGAGGTTCTCGCAGAAGAGCGAAGCCATCTCACCGAAGGCCTCAGGGAGGTGGAGGTTCTCGTGGCAAGGCTGGACTACGGAATCAATTCCCTGCTATCCAAGGTGGTGGATGTGGAAGATGGCATCGTGCTATTTGAACGGCAGGTCGAGGACATGGAAGAGCGTGCCGACGCCCTCAAGTTGCAGCTCGAGACGGAAGGATGGCTGCATTGGGCCTTTAGAACCCTCACTGGCATTGGAACCGGGCCCGACATCACGCGCTCGACGTGATGAATGTTTATTCACGATACAATTTGTACATTTCTTACTCTTGATCTTTGAGGCTTGGTGTCATTTCGGTTGAAAGCGGGCATGGTGTTTTACTCTTTGGTGGGAAAGGCATTTACTTCGCATTTGGGACAGTTCATTCTAGCAGAGGAGGTGTATTTTTAAACGTGTCGGTCATGCTCATGATCCGTTTACTTTGACTACTTTACAGCCCATCTTCATCCCATCCGTTGACCTCCCGGTCCCGTCGTGCAGGTGCGTTTGTATCCCAAGCACAAACGCCCCATCCCATATTCGTACAATGATTCTTCCACGGTATCCCCTCCCGCCCTTTCGTTTACGCTCTATATATGACACTGGACGGATCGCAGAACATCGTCCGATTCGTGGGCTGGAGGGGGGGGTTGTTCCGAGGTGTTTGTGTGTGTGTAACCCGCGGTGTTTTTCATCTTCTCTTCTCTAGAAGAGCCCGCCGCCCGACTTTGCGCCGGCGCCCATGGCCTGGCCCTGCTGCTGCATGATCTCGCTGACCTTCATGGACGTGTCGAGGAACTTTGCGGTGCAGCGGTCGAGGCAGACGGACTCGCCCTTGTTGAGCTCGCCCTCGCGGTAGTCGGTGGGGATGCACTTCTTCTGGCAGGAGTTCTGGAGGCTGTTTGGGCCAGTCAGCGGAGGGTGTTTTTCTTTGTGTTTTTCCATGCGCTGAAAGGCATTGAGGGATGGGGGGCTCGGGCGCAGAGGGAAGGGAAAAGAAAGGCTCACCGGTTGTATGTGTCGGCCATCATGCGCATCTCGCCCTCGACGGCAGCAATCTTTTGCTCCGAGGTAGGTTGAGGGCGACCCATTCCGAGGAAAGACATGTTTGCGGTTTTTTGAGGGAGGAGTTATTTGCGTGTAGAGTGTGTTTGGAGTGCGGAAATCGGTGTTTGCGGGAAAAGATGTTTCAACGATGAAAGTAAGATGGCTTGAAGCTGGCGGGAAACTAGAAACTGGGCATTCGAAGACTTGCCGCTGGCGATGCCGGCTGCGTAAAATTTCCCTTATCGCTGGTTTGATTATGTAAGGCGGTCTTATCGGTGTTGGCCTTCTCATTGGAGGGGCGGGTGGAGTTACCCTACACTGGACGGGAGACTTCAGCACTGGAAGAAGTCGTCTGGGTTCTGGTAAATAGGGCAGTCGAAATTCGTTTCATTTTGCTTATTATTCTTGTTTGTATCTGATTTTCTGGGTGATAGTGTAATTGGGTATAGTGTTGGTTGTAAACGTGTCCTTTGACCATCCAATACTTTTGCTTATTTCTTCGGGGACTTCGCATCACTTCCACCACATGCAGAGACGGTCATTGCGAGAAACTACTAACTCTCAACTAAATCCAACATTCAGATAAGATACATTTTTTTTTGCATCAGCAGCCATCAATTTTACACAATACCACAGAGATGACTATGGCTTAAGTTGTACCTAATTCCTAAAGGTAATGTTCTTGGACCGCACCCATTCGGCCAACCCAGCAGACGCATTGAACCGCCCATAACCACTGCTCTTGGCCCCTCCGTGCGGAAGAGAGCTCTCGTCGTGGACAGACATGTTGTTGATATGGACAGCTCCCGTCTCGATCTCGCGAGCGAGCCGAATTCCCCTTCGAAGATCCTGAGTGAAGACGGACGACGACAGGCCGTATTCCGTGTCGTTGGCAAGCCGGATGGCCTCGTCCTCGGTCTCGATTTCCACGACGGAGACTGTCGTGCCAAATGACTCGGTCTTGTACAAGTCCATCTCGGGCGTCACATTGTGCACCACGACGGGTCTTAGCCGGGTCTGGGACGTCTCTTGAACGTCGACATCTCCATGAAGCACGGATGCACCCCTCGAAACGGCATCCTTGACCAATTTCTTGTTCCTCTCCACAGCGGCCGCGTTGATGAGCACTGGTGCTCCCTTCTCGGCAGGGAAGAGCTTGGCGACGGACGCTGCCAACTTCTTCTCAAACTCGGCCCTGACGGCCTTGTGCACCAGGATCTTCTCCGTGGCCATGCACACCTGGCCCGAGTTGATGAAGGCACCCAGTGCGCATTGTTCGGCGGCCAGTTCGAGGTCGGCATCTTCCCAGACAATTGCTGGGGCCTTCCCGCCCAGCTCAAGCACAATGGGCTTCAGGTTTTCTCCCGCAAGCCTTCCGACGACGCGACCGACCGCCGTGCTGCCGGTAAAGTTGATCTTTCTGACATGGGGGTTCTGGATCAATGCCGTAGTGACCGCGGCGGCCGACGACCTGTCGTTGAAGATGACGTTCAAGACGCCACCGGGAAGCCCGGCCTCGTGGAATACCGAAGCGATTGCCATCATTGTGCGGGGTGACACCTCGCTGGCCTTGAAGACCACGGTATTGCCAACAGCAATGGGGAATATCACGGCTCTGGCGCCAAGGATATAGGGGGCATTCCTGGCAAGGCGATTAGCAGCCCATCGCCTCATTGGGGACATTTGACTTACCACGGTGCAATGGCCAAGACGACACCGTAGGGCTCCTGCACGACAATCGCGCTCGTGTCTGCACTCATCGTGGGCGGAAACGAACCCTCCACGGTGATGATGCGTCCGGCGACATCCTTGATATGATTGATGGTGGTGTTCAAGTTGAAATGGGCCCAACCTGCGTCGCTGCCCGTCTCATCTACCATGTACTGGACAAGCTCGGGGCGCCGTCTTTCCATTACCTCGGCTGCCTTGAGAAAGATGTCGCGGCGTTGTTCCGGTAGCGTCTTCCGCCACGTCTTGAGGGCCTCGGCGGCGGCGTCAACTGCAAGACCTGCATCTTCTACAGAGACTGATCGATATCGATGGACAATCTTGCCCGTGGCAGGAGAAACAACATCGCATGCCGAACCAGAGTGATGGTCGGCGCCCTTTATAAAGGCAGGAACCGTATGAAGGCTACCGTTGTTCGCGGTGGTTTCGGCTGGCATTGTGGCGATGAGAATGATGGGACAAATGACGGCACTTTCTCTCACACGCGCTCTGAGGGCAGGACTGGCATCTTTATACCTCCGGCGACTCCAATTGCATCAACCACTTCCTCTCTCCGCGACATTGTGTCCTAGGTTATACCCCGCATAATCGCTGTGTGGGTATATACCGGGTTGTGGAGGGCATAACTCCGACTTCAGCTGGTCGGGAGAGTAGCACGGCATTTGGCCACGCTCGGTACGGGTAACGTTTCCGGTGGGGTACGGGGCCCCGGCCGACGGAAGAGATGACACTGGACCTCAGCTTGGAAGCTTCATCAGACTCGAGTTGAGCGGTATGACGATCTGGATGAGACAGAAGCCGTCTTGAACCCGATATGTACCCGGCTCTCGATAACTACCCCGGACTTTTGCTTCCCCTGCTTGTTGAATCTGACCATTTCAAGCTGCAACGAAGAAGGATTCGCCCTAGGCCATCCTTCTCAACCGCCAGCCGACGGCATGCATAGAGCAATCGGATAACGGTTTGTTCCGACGGATGAACGGGCCAAGCCGCGTTTGAGCTGGTGCCACGCATGCACACAAGAGTACAGATCAAAAGCAGTGCCTTGTCTCACGTCGGGCGCAAGACGTCTGGTTCCAGGAATGGCATAGGCGTTTTCATGGTCCGGACCTCGATAGGGTCTGAAAGCGTTAGTAGACTCGAAATTAGACATGAATATCCCGTTGAACGAAGATCAAGGAGTGAATATGCTGCATACCTGGAGAGCAGACGGTGCCCGGGAGCGCAAACCGGACCTCCGACCGGAGCGCCGGAGCTTGCACATGGCTTCGAGGAGCGGGGGCAGGCTTGAGGAATCTCTTGACCGGAGGGCGAGGAGGGTGTGAGTCTGCCATTTCGAACTGCGAGTCGAGAGTGCGTGTGCGTGTAACTGGATGCTTGGAGATGGGATACGACAGGTGGTGTGATGTGGGAGTTCTGGTGCAAATGACCACCCGCTTCTTGTGTGCCTTGAGAATTTCCCTTTCCAGAGGGCGCCACTTTTTTGCTGGGGGCCTCATCAAGGTGGAAGAGCGCAAGAAAAGGCAAGAAAAGAGCGGTAGGAACTTCGTCCATGCACGGAGTGACAAGTACCGAGCAAGTAGCACATCTCAAGTGTACATGTCACCAAGTGAGACGAAGTCGAGATCTCGAGGTGGAGATGCTGTCAGCGATACCGGCACCGTTGATCAACATGTCTCAACTAACACGTTAAGCAGGGCCCGTGTCAATCATGTCTCAGCTCAGCCTCCGGCTTTCCGTCACGTAAGTTGTGGGGAAGTCGGACTCTTCAACAGAAACACGGCGAATGACGGTCGGTGATGGAGGACGGAGCGGGTTCTGAACGAACCGTTCTGTGCCTTACAGCCCGAACTTGAACGATGCCTAGGGTCTTGGGGGTCCACCCGCGAAGGGATGCATTGTGCATGACGATAGTGGGTAGATCTCGATCACGGGAGGAGTGAGCTCTTCTTCTTCTCTTGTCATCCATCTTCAAGTTCAAGGTTGATTCCGTCGAGTTTGTTTGCTGCCCCTCGTACAGTACGTACCTCTGTACTTGCAAGAGACTCGGATTCACCACCTGATGGAGCCGAAACACTTCCGTAGTATTTCCCCTCGTTCCTTCCCAGAAAAATTTCTTGGCCACCGAACCACTCCCGGCGGACAATTCCTCCCACGTGATGTCGAATCGCTCCACTCGACAAAGGCTTGGGCCAATCAAAATGCGCAACCCCCCCCGCTTCTTCGCTGAAGGCTCCACTCATTTTTTCCAAGTCCCCGCCTCGGTCGTGCCTTCTGTGGTTTGACTGCACTGGCAGCAAGATTTCTGCCGAGCTACGGCAGGTAGGCTCGAGGCGCTAGCCACTCCGTGGAAGGACCGTCGAAGGCGCCTTTTTTCCAGTCCGGTGTTGCGTGTGAAGAGCAGCATTCTTCTCCTTGCAACTCCTCAACCATTTTTAAGCCCCCGAAATCGCCTCATCTCTTCCCCTCACCTCCGCATTCGGCCCTCGCCAGCGCACCACTCCGACCTCTTCGCCCAACGCATCCGCCTGCGCACCAGCCCCAATACCGCCAGCCACAGCGGCCAATCGTCCTGCTCCATCTCGTCTCCGTCCTCCCTCCGTCCTGCTCCGTTCTCCCTCCGTGTTGATCCCGTCCGGGCCCCTTGGCGCCTTCTTGGTAGAGCCGCTCTCGCAGCTCGCTCTTCAGGCACCCGACTCCATCTTGCCGTCCCCGGCTGGTGGTGAAGTTGCATGGACGGCCCGACCATTGTCGCCGCTGGTGGTGGTGGGGCGGCATCGATGAGTCCGACCAGCCCCGTCAGCTCTCGTCACGGTCACGGCATCAGCAACGGCCACGGCGCAGTCAAGCGCAAGAGGAGCAGCATGGCCGGCATCGAGAGCAGTCCGGGAAGCGGCATTGATGATGACCATGCCGAGCACGAGAAGAAGCGCCAGCCCGGCGTCAAGAGGGCGTGCAACGAGTGCCGACAGCAAAAGGTGAGTCAGTCTCGTCCTCGGGCAACGCGCGCGAATCGCTGACCAGATGCGCCTTTGATTGTGACCAGCTACGTTGCGATGTCGTACAGGAACCGTTCCAGAGCTGCTCCCGGTGTAACCGCCTCAAGCTCGAGTGCAAGATCGAGTCGAACTTCAAGCGCATCGGCAAGCGATCCAAGCATGCCGAGATGGAGAAGGAGATTGACCGATTGCGCCGGAACATCTCTCGCGCCAAGTCACAAGGCTACATCTTGGACGAGGACGAAGACAACAATTCCCCCATTGCCCAGAGCAACCCGACCTACTCGCATACCCATACCCGCAACCCGTCGTTGATGGGTTCGGACGAAGCCGTCTCCTCGTTGTTGCACCTTAAGCGCGGTGGTAATTACAACATGCCTCGATACACGCACGAATTGGAGAACGTGCAATTGACCGAGGATAACGTGACGAACCTCTTTAACGAATTCTTCGCCTTCTACCACCCCTTCTTGCCGTTCCTGAATCCTCAACAGGCTCCCGATCAATATTTCCAGCAACATCCCCTCCTTTTCTGGTCCATCATTTCCGTCGCCGCGCGTCGCTTCAGCCCTCCCAACGTTCCAGGCCTTCTAAATAACCTGTCGGGACCGCTGACGCGGTTCCTATGGTCGACGATAGGAGAAGTTCCGAGTAACTATCACGTTGTGAAGGCCATGTGTTTGTTGTGTACATGGCCTCTGCCAACCAGTACGACCTCATCAGATCCCACGCACATTCTCTGCGGCGTGATGATGAAGACAGCCACCGGCATTGGCCTCCACCGGCCAAATCACATCCAGGACTTCTCCAGGGTTTCGGTTGAGTTGAATAAGGAGCAGCTCAGCGACCGTGTCACGACATGGGCGGTGTGTAACATTGTTGCGCAGTCGGTTGGTACTGGATACGGACAACCAGCATCGAGCCTCTACGACTGGACCTTGGCCGCGCGACCGGGCGACGATAGTCCTTACCAGCTGTCGCCCGAACTGGAGGCCCGACTTCAGATTGAGCGATTCTGCGACAAGGTGTCCAAGGAAATGTACAGTAATGCCAGCGATCCCAGAGGAGTGGCAGGGGATGAGCATCGGGCCATGTTGATGCGCGTGTACCGACGAGACTACGCAGAACTGCACGCCTCCACCATGTCTCAAGAGCTGGGTCCTATCGTGACTCTGCATCTGAGGGCTGCCGCGCTTCATATGCGGCTGGCAGGCTTCTTTGACTCGAGCAAGACGCCTGGATACATGGACGATCTCATGGGTCTTTGGCGAGCCACGACCAGTTTTCTGGACGACGTGCTCGAGGTGGAAAAGGTGACGAGTCCTCGCGACAACCTTGGCGGAACGGTTCTGCTGTACGCCACGAACTACATTAACCAGATGATGGTAGCGGCCGGTTTCGCCTTGTTGAAGATGATGCGGTCGTTCTTTTGCAAGACGATTGACTTCCAGCGCGGCCGCAACCTTTTCCACCAAACCATCCGGGCGATCCGGTCGTCGAGCGTTGTCAACAATGACCTGCAGTGGCGACTGGCCGAGTTGATGGTGCAGATGTGGAACGGCGCTCGGTTAGACAACAACCAGCAAGCTTTCAACCACAACGACGACATGCCGATCCAGATGGACGACAGCCTGCAGCTCAAGGTTCGCTGCAGGCACAGCATGAGCCTGGTGTTCGACTCGGTTTGGCGATGGAGGGAAGACTACCAGGCCTTGGGCCGAGGCAACATTGACGGTAAGTCGACGATGGATCTTGGTTGTTGTGCGCGGTAAAACTTACGTGTTTTGATTTGTTTCTTTCAGAGTCGGAATCTGCTGCTGACACGGTTATGAAAGCCGCCGCGAAGCAACCGACGAACCCCGACTCGGCCAACGAGTCGTCGGCTTCGTCGACACACCTGGACAGCACGCTGGCGCCGTCAAACAATCTCCCAGCGTCCAACATGCTCAACGCCAACGGAGCGCTGACTCCGGGGGCGACAGGTCTAACGGTGCCGGCGGTGACGGCGGCACAGCAGAACAGCATGATGGCGGGGATGAATTACGGCGACACGAACTATGACTTTTTCGATCCTCAGCACTGGATGTTGGACGGACTGCTTGACTTTAACTATTCATTCGTCCCCCCGCTGGAAGGCGCATAGTGAGCGGATAGACGTGCCCAGGAAACAGTTGGCACAGTCAGCGACGGCGTAATGCGAAGGACTGGCATGAAGGAGGCTCGTATTAGACATGTTATGATGTGTTCAAGAATGAGAAAAGGGCTTTGGGATATTACAATAGTATTCAGCTGACAGATCAGCATGGAACGGATTTGGGTGGGTGGAAATGACACTTGTTCCATTTCTCCCGTTGGACGTGTTTATGCAGCATGATGGAATGAGCAGAGAATGAAGCGACAAAAGACGGAGAGGGCACTTCTCGCGAGGCTTTGAGTGCACAGCCCAACACAGCCTCTTCAGTTTCATGAGCGGCCCATGTTTCACGAGGGAATAAGAGATTGCACATGCAGATGCAGATGGTTCCTGGGACGAGCGGAGAAGGAATGCATTGAGTCAATGTGTCAGTTGATTAATTAATTAATTGGTATTTTGTCTACCGTGGCTATGTCACCGGGACCTTGTTGAATGCAGAGTGACGGTGACGGGCTAGACGGATGAGCCTCTTGTCCGGATCCATTGGGCGTCGGCGACAAGAGCGGCCGATGGATAACGCCGAGACGGAGGAGGAGGCTTGAGTCCTCGCGCTAACTACCCTGGAGGGGCGATGGAGAGGTGGGAAGTGAGGCTACGAGATGCCTAGATAGCGTCGTGTTTTAACCTTGAGCTCACAGCTGACGGAGAGCGGCAGATGTGCAGCAGTGGTCGTGTTGTGTTGTGTTGTTTATGACATACAGTTCTTCATCACCAACAAGCATCATCTAATGTAGGAACCCGCTCCGGCTCCTGAGAGCCAACACAACTCCTTTGCTCTAACGTCTGACGTCTGGGCGTTTTGCTCGCGTATCTATCCGCGTCAAAGAAGAAAAAGGGGTCTTTTTTTCTCGTTCGAACCAACCTGTCGACGAGGCTTGCATACATACACAACACACAAAATGCCAAGCAAAGACTAGACTCGGAACGAGGAGAGGTTCCGTCGCCTGTCTTGTCAGAAATGGACACTTCGGGTCGGGTTCCCCAGAGACGATGGGACGGAAGACGGAGGGGGGAACAGGAAAAGTAAATTGGCTGAGCCAGGAACCAACAGCCACATACGTAGTATGCAGACAGACACACAGACAGACACACAGACAGAGAGGGAGACAGAAAAGACAAGACATATCATCAGCAATATCCATCCAGAACTTGCAGCAAGCAGCATGAGCCCGGAGAGAGAGATAATACTCACACCCCTCCCACATGGGGAAATGGCCGAGCCCACACCAAAAAAAAAAGCCCACAGCCCATCCCATCCATCATCCGCATTGCCCATCCGGCAGTCGCCTCTTGTGAGTGATTAGAGGTCCGAAGCCAAATTGCGGCTTTGTCGTTTGTAGGAGCGGGCAGTGCCTCGGAGCTGAGAGAGATGGAATCTTGCTCTGCCACGGCCAGGAGTGAAACGGCCTCATTGTTCTGGTCCAAACCAGGACGAAAAAAAAATGACCTTGTGAGGAAGGGCTAGAAACTAGTTGATTAGCGGGTTGATGGATGATGCGAGATCAGCAACTAAGAGAAACGGAGCCTCGGCAGGACTCGACCAAGATTGAGCAGGGGTGTAAGGGATTTGAAGCCGTTTTGCGAGAGCCGGGTAGGGTACGTAGCAGTTTATACGGGGTTGTTCGTGTTTTTATTTTTTATTTTATTCTCCTTGCGAGATGAGATGAGAGAGAGATGAAGTACGACGTAGAATCTCAGAGAGGAAAGAAAAAAGGGCAGAGGGAAAGAATCGGTTGATGATGATGAAGGGCGTTGAAAGGATGAAACAAGGCCCAAGTTCTGATTGGAGTTGGTTGGCCTTCAGCCTCTATTACCTATGACAGGATGAACATGGTGTTAATTAACTTATTGCACGGAGGGATGTGTTGGGTCTGGATACGTAGTGGTGTATGTATGTACCAACAAAATAGCCCTGGGGATAACAGTGGCGATTATTTTATTTGATTGTATTTGATTTCTTTCATGAACTTAAGGTACCTTCACCACAACACCACCCGCAATCATCTTCAACATGGTCGCTGACACTCGAAGCGTCCAAGCTTCCCAGACTAAAACGACATGGGCTTCGGACCGCAGAGGCCGCTCTCTGAACAAGGCTCTCCAGAGATGAAGGAGAGAGGAGAGATGGAGCAGAAAAGAGCGCCTGACGGGTTCCAGTGTGTGTGTGACAGGGGGTGTGAGAGAGTCGTAGTGAGTGGGAACGTACGGATACGTACCTAGTAAAGAGAGGGGAGAGGAGGGGGCTCCACGGAGCGGACGGCGGCGAGCGGCCAAGGGCCAGAGAGAGAGCAATCCATCGCCCGCCGTGAAGGAACGAAGATTGGCTTCTGATGAGAGAGAGTCAGCGGCCACCCCGGACGATGATCGGCCGATAGATGAGGTCTTTTGCTAGGGGGGGGTCCATTTGTATGCGGAGGAGGTTAGGAAATCGCAAGGCTGAGCAACTTGGGAAGACCTTTCGCCGGTTCCGGCATTTGGTCTTTTCAGGGGAGGGAGGGGGCTGGAGAGAAGGAAGAGGAAGAGGAGGAAGAGGAACAAGAGAGAGAGAGAGAGAGAGGGACAGACAGAAAAGACTTGAGGCTCGTTGGCCCTTGACGCCCACCCGCTTGGACTACGTCCTCTCGTTCCTCACCACAACTCACTCACCAGCGAAATAATAAAAACCACATGCGCGCGGGTGGAAATTCTTCTTTTCCTGTCGACAACGTACGAGTTGACCGACCCAGGTCTTCTCCTCCCCCCGAAGGATTTTTCCCTGCCTCTCTCTCCTCTCCTTGTTCGGCCCTCCTGAGGCCCGACCCGACGGTTTGGAACCGCTCCGTCTTGTGCTCAATGTGAAGGCCGGAAGTATGACTCGAATGGCCAAAGGCAGAAAGCAGAAAGATTGGAGCCCCTCCCCCCGGGGGAGGAGTGAAAAAGGTGAAAGTGAGTTGAGAGTGGGTTGGGGAGGGAGGGGACACGCACACGCCCGTGGGAGCATATACGAACTATGGCGTGGGAATCCCTGGGCAAGGG
>JAMQMW010001641.1:0-13238 GCA_024115155.1 Thelonectria blattea
AAAAAAAAAAAAAAGTCTCCTTGCTTGTTGATGAGATTCCAGATTTGAGATTGATTTGGGGCCTTGTGCTCGGGCCCATAAGGACAAATGGGAAAAGACGAGACCAGAAAGAAGCCCAACGAAAAGAGAGAGACGATGGTCCGTCGTCGGTGGCTGCGCTTCTTCACCTTGAGTGTTTCCAGCACACACACGCCCCCCTTTCCCTCCTCCTCCTCCTCCTCACCTTAGACGAAGCAACTCTAAAGCTCGGGGCGTCGTATGGGAAAAGCGGCCGTGACGAGGGCCTCAGTCAGTCGGGAAGAGTCTCCCACGTTCCGGGACGAGGAGGAAGGGAACAAAAAAGACTGCTGGTGGGCGGCGGAACAGCGAGAATCATCAATGTCAGCCTGGACCGTCAAAACCCCTTCCATCTCCCGCAGAAAGTCGCTCCCCGCCCCCTGGTCAGTGGATCGAGTGTTTGCTGGCTGGTCGTCTCAGATGTGACGGGCTGTTCTTCTTCTTCCTTCTTCCTCGTCTCCTCTCTAGCTCCTTCTTCTCCTCCGGTTGCCCACTGTCCTCCACCCGGCTTGAGCCTCCGATGACGTTCCGCGTCCCCCGGAGCTCAGAATCCAACCAGTCGCAGCCTTCGGTCGACCCGAAGCTGGGATATCCCCGTCAACAAAAAAGTCGAATCGACGATATCAGAACCCGTCAAACTATACCACACACACACACGACACCCCAAGAATAAAGAGAAGAAGAAGAAGAAGAGGGCATCATCCCAGCATTGCCACCATTCCTTCGCCGCCTCTTCCTTCTCCTCCTTCTCCTCCTCCTTCTCTCCTCCTTCTCCTCTTTCTCTCTCTGTTCATCAACAAGCTGTCATCCCTTCCATGGTCCACCACCCCCGCATCCACTGACCAAGCTCCCGGAACCGAAATCCGCTGCCGGTTTCACTCGAGGCGTCAAACAAAAAATAATAAATAAAAAAAAATAAAAAAAACAATGTCATCCAAAAAAAAAAAAAAAAGAGAAAAGAAGGACCGACCGTTGGTTGTTCCTCTTAAGTATCCGCATCCTTCGCCGCCTCAGGGTTCCCTGCTTAGGCCCCCCCTCCCTCCTTTTACCTCGCCCTCTCAATGGGTCTTGTTCGATTCCTTCTGGCGGCTAAGTTGGAAAAAAGAACAAAGTTTTTTAATCTTGGGAAAACGTGACTGTGTAGATATGCGAGTAATGGCCTGATGCCCACTTCCCCCGCCGTGTGTGCGAGATTGATTCAATGCGCCGTGTTGGTGTTCCAAGGCGTCTTCGTAGGTAGTGGCAGTATTGCGCCTTCTTGGGTGAATGGCGGCTCTTCTTCTTCTTCTCCTCCTCCTCCTCCTCCTCATCTCCATCTCCTTCTCCTGCCCCTCAGGACCCCTTCATACCCTTCGGGGAATGTTGGTTGTCCGCGCGCGCTTCTCGCGACACCACGTTTCTCCAGAGGCGGCCACGGCGGATGCGGTCCCGGGACCGTCACGGTGAAACAGAATGGAGAAGTCGGAGCCACTCGGTGCAATGTTGTCGGTTTCGGCGGGTGTGGTGGCCATGTGCCCTGCGGAAAGTGAGCCACTCACAGCCTGCGCCGGGACCTTGATGACCTTGACCATGACCTTGACTACAATGACCAGGTTGACGTGGCAAGTCGTAGGTAGGCTTGTGCGAATAGAGAGGGTGGAGGCCCGTCACTGCCCAGGTGCTGTATCCGTACTCCGTAGATACATGCCCTCTTAGGCTCTCTGTACAGTACGCAGTACTCCGTCCGCCTGGCAACTACGGATAAGCCCTGGCACTTATCCGTACAGCCCTCACTCGTCTGTCCGAATGTGACAAGTCACCGACTCGAGCACCGCAACTCTCGGCGTCGTCACGTCAGATGACGGGCTCGTCCGCTGACACGGCGCGCCGCAATCTGTAGGTGATAGCTCACCCGCAGACAAGAAAGAAAAGGACGCCCTCACCTGACGACGCATGCGCTGCGAAAAGGCCGCATCCCTCGTCGTACCGAACTTGACCTCCGCGTGGTTCGCCCAAATGCTGACATGACAGCCCTATGTGATACGTCAGGTTTTAAGCCCTCCTGTTTTCGAAATAAACCTCTGGCATGAATTCCACGGGTATTATTAGCGCCTGCGCCTCTTCTGGCACCCGCTCTCTCGCGGCAAAGCTCTGTCATCAGGCAGGCCGGGGACTTTTCACCGCCGTGGGGTCACCGGAGACTGACGATGCAAAACCATAAACCCCGTTGCCATGGCCATGATGCGGATTGCCATGATATGGATTGCCTGCCTCGAAACGCGGTACCAAAGAGGCGGTGCCCTACTCATGCCGCCGTCATCTGCGCGCATTCGTCATTCTTGCCCTCTTGGGCGCCCAGCCGGGTCTCTTTCTCTCAAGGAGGAGGAGGCGTGTCTGGAGAGGCAGCAGCATCATCATCAAGCAGCTGCCCGTCTCCGGTAAAAAGTGACAAGTCAGTCTGCACGACGACACGTGGGGACCGGCCCGAGCCCGACGTGACCAGACGTCCGGCGCCGTCTCCGCGAAGAACGACCCGCTACCTTGCTTCGGAACTCGCTTCTTGCAGCACGCCACCGCCGTGAAGGAGGTTCCGAGTTCAGCGAGGTGCAGTAGGGCCAACCGTAATGGCTGCCGCTTGCATCTTTGCCCAGCTGACCGGGCGTCTCATCAACAAACTACTACCTACCCAGGTAGTATCCGTAGACCGCGGTGAAGAACGCGGTGAGGAGAGAGAGACGCAGGGCTGAAAAATTGGGCCAAGCACGGCGCCTGCTCGGTTGCTGCTGAGATGCTCCCCGAGTCCCCAGACTCTGGGAAATGAGCCAATCTCAAAGGCAATGTTCTAGCTCTGCTCGTGTATCGAGGCAAATCAGCCCTGTTCCACCTTCCAGAAGCCTGTCCATCTTTTTTGCATCCATCCGTATCCCGTAGGCATGCATCCGCGGTTTGTGATTGATGAGAGAGACCCCCCGTCGTGGCCAGATTGCTTCCCCCTATCTCTATGTGTGTGTGTGTCTCTCTCTCTCCCCCTCGCCAATTCAACTAACTATGATGATGATGATGATGCCATCTCGGCCGTGTCGCACAAGACGGGTCATTCGGCTGTTGTCAAATCTGACTATTCTTACGCCGCCCGCCTAGCCTCACTCAGCCGCTGGTCTCGTCATGATGGTCACAACGGCGGTGAAGATTGGGCCTTCGTGTTTCGCAAATGAGGCTGCGGAATCCGGACTAGCCACCTTACCTCACCCCCCGTGCATCGAACATGAAGGATCTCCCTCCGGGATCATACAGGAGACGGGTATGCTGTAAGTGGTACTCCGTATGTGTCTATGCGAGAAGACCTGTGCTGCTGTTGTCCTAGTCAAATTGCGGAGAATGATCGGCAAACGCTGCCAACGCCCAACTGTTGTTTTCTGACTCGCCATCGACTTCAGGGGTCGACAGTCCCGAGCATCAGGGAAGGATTCTAGAAGGCTGAGACCTAAGCCATCCAGCCCTCCCCCCTTCCCAACCCCTGTCTCTCTCCCAAAGCAACAGCGCATCGGCAGATGGATGGCTTTTCTTCGTGTTGGAGGCGCATCCCGCCAACCGCCGACTTGTGAATGACCAAACATGAAACGTGAGAATCGAGCACAATATTCAGGTCAGGTCCATGCCAACGTAGAGCCACACATGGCCTCTCCTCACGTAATTCCTGTCGTGTTTGCTTGTCAGAATGCGACCTCGCGTTTGATATGCCGCGAAAGCCGGGGGGGCAGCAGTCGAGTCCAGGAGACGCTAGGATGCGGCATCCGTATCCGTACTTTACGGAGTACTCCGTACGGGCATGCCTGTCAAACCAGTTTCGAAACCAACAGCAGCTGCGTACGTACGAATACTGTACTTGGCAGCCCTGGGTCCTGGGGCAACGAGACCCGCGGTACATACAGTACCCTCTGGTATATATATGTCCTTTGCAACGGGTGCCTCAAGTAGACAAGGGCGAGGGCTTCGTCATCTCGACTTCGTGCGCGGTGTAGCGGTGTGTCGACGAAAGGCATTCGAACCTGCGTCAACATGGCACCACGCAAACAATCGCCGCGGCCGTGGAAAGGTCGCGCCAAGAGTCGTTCGGGAGCCCTCTACCCGCCTCCGTGATTAGACAAGGCAGAATCTCAATGGATGGGCACAGCCGTATCCGTACGTACCGAGTTGATTAGGCGCTCATCTGGAGGTGGGACGCAAGCGGCCGCTAGTTGATGACCAGTGCACGCAGCCGTTGACATGGCTATTCCGGGGATCGGTCCCGAGAAATTGGGCAGAAGAGCTGGCCCGTTTCCTCAGCCTCCTCTGTCTCGAGGCGGCGTCTGGAGTTGTCAACTCGACGTGTGAGTGAATCTGCACTTCATCAACTCGCCGGCCCAGGATCCCAACCTCTGCCTCATCAACTTCCCCACGTAGACAAGGAGCACCCCTTGCTTCACAGCACATCACCAGATGATGTGCAGCAGGCCCAAGCGCCCCGCCATCAGACCTGGAAGGGGGCGTGTCATTTTGGAGTAGCCTGTCTCAGACTTTCTGTGCCTGCCTGTCTGTTGCGTCGGGAGCTCTCCCCTTTGCAATTCCACGTCTCGAAGCCCGCCCAGCACAGCACACCGAGATGCCATCCCCTTCGCTTCGTCTTCTCGACGGCCGGCTGCCCCTTCCGCGGGACATGGGGCGGCGCTGAGCCCTCATTGAGGCCCGTCCCCTGCTCGTCGGGGAACTTCACCTTGACCGCGGAAGACGTCTTGCTGCAGAAATCCCGGTGGTTTTTTGGTTGGAGGTAGCGTGTTGTAGATAAATTGCCTCGCATTCCGCATGTTTGGGTCGAGCCCTCGGACGGAGTGCGTAAGCATTCGCATCCTTGATGAGCCCTCAAATTGTGCTTGTCCTTCTTTGCCCTTTTTTGTTGAGCACACGGCTTGGCAACCTTGGGGCCCACTGATGTTAGTTATTGTGCTGCGAGGACTTCTGTTGTCTTGTCGGTGTGCTGTGTCGGACTTACAACTCGACGAGGGAGGGGTCGAAGCGCACTCGGTCCGAGCTACCAAGCATGATACTCCTGTGTACGAAGTACATCTTTGCGTGCCGGTGCAAGGACTGAGAGAAAGCCACGGCCAGGGAGGCCCAGAATCAATGACTCGGTGTCGTCTCAAATTGCCGCTCTGGTCCTGTGCGGCGGTTGGATTGGGTCGAAACGGCCCCTGTCGTCACCTCGGGCTCATCGACTTAGAAGGCCACGGCCCAACAAGGCTTATGAAGTCGAGGCGGGACGAGGGCAACGGCACGCGAAGAAGGGTGGGAAAAAGTCGTCACCCCGGGTCAAGAGTCTCGCCTGCTTACTGGAGCCCGCTCTCAGAGGTGTTTGACCCGGCATCGAATGTACTGTAGCGTGGCGGCACTCGACTTGTGGCATCAACAAATCCCCTCATCAACTCGCTTGCCCCCCGTCGTGGCCCGACGACACACGAATTGGTCAGTTGACGACGAGGGCAAGCAACTGCCGTGCCTGCCGCGCCGAAGCTGCAAGCATGCCTCGAAGCGACAGATAGTCCAGTAGATTGAGTATCTGTATGTGTGATATGAGTGGCATGGCCTCCTAGAGGCGTCCCGAGCAGCCCACCACCCAACGGCTGACGGGTCCTAGAGAGGCCTGGGCCCCTCAAGACTCTGCATCTAGGCATGCAATGCAAAAAGCTGCTGCCGTCAGCACCCAACCACATCGCTCCTCTCGCCTCTCGAGGAGGGAACGCTGCGGCAGGCGCGCGAGGGAGACGGGCGCTCCCGCTCTTCGTCCGCCCCAATTTCCCAATCCGTAGACGTTCCGGATCCGGACGGCTATCGCACCAAGAGCTTCAACGTGGGATGCCTTTGCCTATCGCGCACCTTGGACGTGGCCAGGCGACAACTCGCTCGATAGCCCATGAAAGTCGGTACACTAATTGGCGTTGCATAATCGTCTGTCCTGAGCTGGCAGCCATCCCGTGTCTGCGGGGGTCGCAGGCGCGGGAGGATGGCTCGTGCAACAGCGCCGTTGAGCAACAAGACGCAAAGGGGAACTACATATTGTTCCCATCACCGATCTGGATGAGCGGTTTGGGCGACGTGCGACCCCATGCGCGTGTGACCAGATCCAAAGGGGTGCTCCAAGACAAACACGGCCTCGATATAATTAGCCGGATCCCTTTGTTGAACATGGCTTCGTTTGCCTTGGACGCCTTCAGATGTGGACAAACATGCCTCGGGCATCTGACACCCGCCCGACGGAGTCTTCGGGTGCGTGTACACACAAGGTCGCTCCATCGTCGAGCGAGCCGTGACGGACCAATCTCGCGGTTCCCTGCTGTGCCACTCGTTGCTGGCACGGCATTGCAGCCATGCAAATGCATCAGGTGCCCGCCCACAATGACGCGATGGACTACACGCCGAGATTGGACAGACACGTTGCGTCCGGGCCTGGAGACGCAAATGATTGTGAAGGATGCAAACCGATGGAAGGCGGTCCTGCAGCTGCGACCTGCTTAGCCGCCTGTGGTTGGCTGTGTTTGCTCAACGAGGGCTGATCATTTCGGCACACTGCTTCGCAAAGGCACGTGGTCGCTATCCATCGTATAATCGAAATTGAGGGCGTGTCCCGGCCAAGTCCTGGTACGGGATTATCGGCATCTTCGCCCTCACACCTTTTAAGCATTCTTTGACCGTTGATGAAAACGAAGTCACGCCAGCCCCAAACGAGACACCACAAGAAGGCAAACCCAGCAGGTTCCATTGTAGCCCCAAAGAATGTCTTGGCAAGACATGTTTCTGCCAATTTGAGGAGTTGGAGGCCTCGGGAGGATTTGTTTGCATTCGTTTACAGCCTTCCGCGTTTGACTCATCATCTGGGCAAATGAGGTACGGTGGACCAAGCATCTCGACCGTCAACTGACACCGGGGGATGAAGGGCAGAGGAGGAAAAAGAAAAAAAGCCCTAGAAGTGAGAAACGCGTACTGATGACGAACGTCAGATAAGATAGAGCGAGGGGTAGTTAGCCATCTTGGTTAAAGAGCCTTGGCCACATTTCTCGCTAGTCCCCTGCAAACACCGGAGGCGGAGAAGTTCCAGGGGACAAGACGCATCGAGGAAACTCATGAGCGACTCAGCGGCCAAACGCTTTGGGCAATTGCCGACGCGGCCTCCGAGTAAGAACAAACAGGAAGACGGACCCTCGGAGAGCACCTTGAGAACTGAAACTCCACGTTTGTAATGCGAAAGCGATGCGACAACCCGAAGCCATGGATGATGAAGTGACTGAGTGATGCGTCCAAGACCGAGGCCACCGTTCAACCAGTCGCGTTCCTTGTCCTCTCGTTGACTATGCTCGAAACGTGCGTTGGTTGCGGTAAAAGGCCCCGGACATGCTCGAACTGCTGTCCCATTCGATATCCGCCGCGTGACACCTTCTGGTATAGTAAAAGTCGCTCATGCTGCTCAGTTTCTTCGGCTTCCTTTCAATACTCCGCGCGTCCCGGTTGGCGACGTTGGGAACCCCTACATCACCCAACGAGCCATGGCGGGACCTCGCGTCGCTTCTTGCCGGGTTGTGAGGGATAGGCGTCTGTATACTGTACGTACGTACTCGTCTGCTTTGCAGGAACACTTCGTGCTCCCTTACTCATCTCGTTGCCCTTGCGCCTCCATTCCGATCTCAAGGCGTTTTGGCGGGAGATCTGCTGGGTCCGCTCGTCCCCCAGCGAGAGTTCAGAGTGTGAGTGATGGAATCGGGATCCAAGATGCTCAATAGGCGCCATCCGAACCTCTCACGACCGAGCGTCGATATCTTCTCAGCACGCTGCCATCGACCCGGCCAGTGATAGACCGCCTCAGGGCAGCCAGCAGACGTCAGTTTCACTCGCCCCCCTTAAAGGACACCAGTGTGACGGCCCCGGACCCATGTCTCGCGGCGGGGACCCTTTGAGATCACCCTAGGGACCTGGCATCGGCACCACTTGATGTCTCAGCCGATTGGCAGGCTGCGGGACGGGAACGTCATTGTTCTCCCCCACGTCGCCTTCCTTGAGAACCCAGCAAATCAGATGCGTCCTGGCGGCTACGCCTGGTCCAGCTTGTCGGTGCTTTTTTTCGACAAAGGCATTGCGTTTGTGTTTCGATCTCACTGGGTCGCCGTTGCTGAGGCCATCCCGCTCTCGTTTCTCCAGTGGCCTGATGCGCCCTGCTTCTCCCTCACTTGAACATGCTCGGCGAATGGAAAGATTACGAGTGATGTGATGATGTCGCATATCACTGACATCTGCCGATCTGCAATACTTCATAAACAAGCACCGGCACAGTGACTTCCAGCTCCGTCCGGCGTGAATCGTCTGGCGCCTGCGCCCAGCGGCTCCGCATCCGGACTGGTCGCCCAAGGACCACATGATCGAGAGTGATTGTCCAAATGTCGGTGTACGGGTGCAGTTGCGTCCGTCCATTTGGCGCATCCCGCGATACTCCGCAATTCAAGTCGAACAACCCGATGTTCAGCGAGGCAGGGTATTGCGCGGCTGCGGGTGATAATGCAAAAGGTATTCAGCTCAGGCAACTTCTGCGTGTCGTGCGAGGCTGCAGACATTGAACAGCCGCTTCACTCCTGATCCGAACACACTCTTCACTCCAGCACCAGGTCCAATTCGAAGCGGTCGGCCTTGAGGCACCCAATCTCCTTGCCCTCCGTTCTCCCGACGGGAGGGATCCCATCAGCTCAGTTTACGTGGATCGCAGTAGCAGCTGTAGAGGGTCGAGATACTTGGCGATGGCGGGGCACATTGACAAGGCTGCAGAGAAGCGATGCACCTCAGGTTCGCGACGGTGGGTGGTGTAGGATACCTGATGACGGATGACGGTCGCTGATGGTACGTACTGTATTCGTACGGAGCATCCCTACGTACGGCCGAGATACTCAGAGCGGGTCCGTCTGGGCATCCTAGGCATCCTAGGCACTCAAGGAGCTTTGATGGCCACACCCCTCTGTGTGCGGTACGTAGCTTCTCACCACGGCTTGCTATCTCCCTCCTGTTTGGCTGGAGCCCATGCAAGGAAATGACGGGAGTCGGCGCCAGAGGATCGACGGATTGATGATCTCATTCCGTTGTTGGTTGTCCCAGGCGTTTGTTTCAAGATGTTCCGGGTCCGACCATTGCCCATCTCCTCGAATCATGGTGGCGGAACTGTGGCCGAGCATGTCGCAATCCTGGAGTTCTTGCGTGGGCTTCCTGAAGGTGCGACTGTGAGCCTTGGGGCCATTTCTCTTCTGCGCCTGGTTTTCTCCGCGACTTGTCAATGACGCCGTCCAGTTCCAGCCATCCGGGTCATTGACGCGATTGGTCTCTCCCCCGCATCTTAGCTTTGTTTTCTTGACGGTGTCTGCCGGCCAGACAATTTTGGTGCTTTGTCGGAGCTTGAGTCAACGCAGTCGTTCCCTTGAAACCGTGAGCCAATCCGACTCAAGCATGCCTGAAGGGGTGAATCGGGGGCTGTCGGTGGCTGAGCATCCACGCACCTCTCGCTAATTGATTGAATGCGAGGCTGGCCAGGTTATGCGCAATGCCATGAGCGAGGATATCGCGACGTCCTACCTGAATGGTGACAGTCAAAGTGTGTGGGTGAGCTCTGCCACGTCACGTTGTGGTGGATTAAGGCGCTGCTCCGTTGCCGGTTGCTCTGTGGTTTCGCTGACGGACCCTCGGCTGGGGTACCTACGCCGTCGAGCAGTGTTGAGGCGACGATGTGAATCATGTCTAAATTTACCGTTGTGCATCAAACAACGTGCCCTTGGTGTCCGACCAAACCCTGTCCCCTCCTGACCAAGCGGCTGGTGCCTCTGGCGTCGTATTCTCAACGGGTGTTGAAATGAGATGGCGGGACCCAATCCGACGAGTCTGCTGCTGCAGGGAAGTGCTGGGTTGTTGCGAGTTAACAACGACTGGTCCGGCTAGGGCTGGCCTCAGGGCTTTCTAAAATTCTGTGAGCACAAGAAGAGGGCCGGACTCGCGAGCCTTACCCGGAGCCGGGAAACTAGGGCTGCGTTGAGGTTGAGGGAGGCTCCGTGGCAGCGGATTTTGCGGACATCGACCGGAGGCGCCAACGGTCAAGATGCATCGCGTAGCTGGACACAGGAAGGCTCGGAGACTAGTTGGGAGGAGGCCGCAAGATTGTGATATGGCCGGGTGCGACAATCTCGCTTTCTGGGGATTATCTCCCTGGGCCGAGACGTCAAGGAGGGCAGAGCTAAGGCTCGTCTCAAACAAGCCGCCCACTGGCCCACGCCTGGATTCCCTGTCCAGTCGCCGATGCGGGCGTGGCAGCTAGGCGTCCACTCGAGGGCCAGAGAGAGAGAGAACAAGACGCGCTAGCAGCGAGAGAACACAGCGTGTGGCCGCGCCCGTTGAGAAATGGGACTCTCACTGCCCGGGCACCTGGCGAAGAATAGCGCGAAGACGAAAATGCTTGAATCGTTGCTTTGTCACGATGACGATGACGCTGAGAATTGGAGTTTGCACCTATTCGTAGGTCGACTGTTGTCGCCCAAGGACGGAGAAGGCTGTGTGGGATGGAGATGTGATGGGGATGTGCCTATCATGAGACGTGGTCGTTGCTGGAATTTCAGAGGCAGGGCAGATCGAATTCTGAAACAAGAGACTTTGTGGTGAGATGGAAGGCAGGGATCCACATCCAGATAAACTACGGTCTGCGAGGCTGGTCTTTCCTTCCTTTCTTCTGATTGCAACGTTTTTCCACCACCTGCAGCTGTCAAGTTTCGGCAAGCACACACCAAAGCACCTGCTTCACAGCACTCTGGCCGTCTACATTCGGAACAACTGGAAATCACCATCCCCCGAGTGCTGATTGCCATGGCAGGTACGAGTACCGAAGTACCTTCCTCACTGACGGACTCGGAGCTGCCAAGCAGGCCCACTTTCTTAACATCATGGCAGGGCAGGCTGTCCGCATGACCACTTCTATCCGTATCTCCCCTGTCCTTTTTCTCCCTCCTGGCTTCGGAATTTTTCATCCTCTGCTCCCTACGAAGATGCCAATCATCGGACTCCCTGCAATGAGGTCATTACTTTGGGCTCAAATGCTCGGCGAAGCCCAGCGGCGCTACACGAGAAGAAGACCTAATACTGCTTCCTCGCTTCCAAAGGGCCCCGGCGTTGGGCTTTGACAGACTGTTCACGACGCCGTCCACGGCGCCAATTCGCATCGAAAGCACGAGGTTCAGACTGTTCAGTGCCCCTGAAAGGTGGGCAATGAACACTTTGGGGGTCGGGGCCTGTGGATGGGCCAAAGCAGATCCGATTCCTCGAGGTACTTGTGCACGCCGCAAAGACTGGGCGGCAGGAGAGGTACCCAAGCCTTGGGTGGCTCGTCATGCTCGCTTCCCCCTTGTCAGGTCGAAGAAATGGGGGGTGGCAAACTTGCAAGATTGTCCAGCCCTGGTCTCCCATCCCTGTCAATGGTGAACCGGACACAGGGCGAGGGGCCTGCAGCGGCGGGTACAGTACCTTGTTTACGGCGTCAAGTCGTGCTTGAAGGCGGCCGTCATCATCCTGTCCAAGTCCCCCCGGTCATGGAATTGTTCTTTTTCTGAGACTATCCGGGGGCCGGATTGCCCTGGTCGCCCGTCGCCCTCGCCTTCTGCCTCGCTTTCTCGTCCCCCTCTGGACCTTTGTTGGCCGGTACGGATTGGCCTTGGTCTTGGCCTTGGCCTCACCGACGGCGCCGGTTTCTGTCAGCTTGTTCCCCGTTGTACGAGCATCGTATTCATCTTCCTCCTTACCGTATGAAGCGCTCCATACGAGCACCAAGAGCGACTCTTCGTCTACAGTACGAGGAACATGCGCCCTCTCAAGTCAGGGACTAGCCTCGGTACGTCGACTTGGGCCTTGTTTCCGCCTCGCTGCTTGCTGGGGCCCTGACCGGTATTCGGGTGCTGTTCCAGCCCATGCCCTCCTTTTCGGTTCGGCGCCTCTTTTCGCCCTCCCCTTACCTCAACGAGGCAAGCTAGGAGATTTCATGGTAGCTCGGGAAGCTCTTTTGCCTCCCTCGTGACCAGGCCCTTGCGCCGTCCTTGGCGAACACCCAATGAAAGGGGGAGGAGAAAAAATTCAGAGCCCGAGATAAAAGTGAAAGACGGGAAACACCTATTCGTACCTGTATACGAAGGGCTTGGGGGCCTACCTAACCCATAGGTTCAGCCGCTTGTTAGTGCCCGGCCCCTCCTGGCCCCCTCTCTCGTCCGGGTCATCATCATGGCATAGGCGCACTCTATCACTGGTGCTTTCGAGGTGGTTGATTAACTCTGGCCATGCAGTCCATGCTCGAAAGGTTCGCCATGGCATGACAAGACACCGGCCAGCAATGCATCTACCGAGTGGCCACCCAACCGGAGTCGCCTCACACTTGTTTCCTTCATTGTCCATCGTCATTATTAGTCGGTTGCTCATCATAAAAAAAGTGCGGCACCACTTTACGCACTGCCCTCCATTACCACTCTTCCTTATGATCCCTCGTGATTGAAACGTTACGGGTGCTGCGGATCGCCCAGGGACAGCGCGCCTATCGTTCTCGCGGAACGAGGAGGGATAGACAGGTCAACCGTGGTTGGATATTTCCTCAATCTCATCTCATTGCCCGTCAAAGTTGCGTGCCACGGCCAAGAGGAACACGGAGAAATGAGAGAAGAACGCCCTGTTCTCGTGACTCCGGTCTCTCCTCTCTCACATCGCCTCACAATCATTGAATCGAGCCCACGAGCCAAACTCTCTGGTCTCTTCTCTCCCCTTCCAAACCCCATCTAGCGATAGATGGAAAGCATGAAAGGCCTAGTCCCCACCTCCCGGCTCCGGGCTGGACTCGGGCTTTGGTTCCAAGGCTTGCTGACTAGTCTAATTCTCAGCGCTGAAGACGCATCAGAAGGAAGGAAAAAAAAAAAGGCAGAAATGAAAAGCCATCCGCCAGCACACAGAAGGAGAGTGAGGAGGCAAGGCTCTTGGGGTGCCCACTCAGAAGTGCACTCCGTCTGGTCCGTATGGTCCCACCTCTCTTCTCTTGGCTGGTGTCGTTTTTGAGAAAGCCCACAACTTTTGCACTCACACTGCCGCACTCCGAATAGCATACTGGCGAGCGAAAAAAAAAAAAA
>JAMQMW010000166.1:0-19952 GCA_024115155.1 Thelonectria blattea
CCCAAATGTCCTTTTACTTCTCCATGGTGCTTAGACTCTCCTTCCACAGCTCGTCAAAGTTGACGTTCTCCTTTTCGAACAGCTCTCGGATCTTCTTGGCCGCGGCCTCCTGCTTCTCGGGACCGAAACCGCCCGGCTGCGTCGACTCGAATTGCACAACCTCGACCCAGCGATAGAACAAGTCCTCCTTGCCCATGGCCGTCAGCGTATCCCGGAACGCAAAGACTTGGCGGCGACGCTCGTCTTCCGCGGAGGCGTTGCTGGCGCCCATGTCGTGGACCATCCAGCCGTAGTCCTTGTGGTGCACGAGAACGAGGTTCTTGAAAGCCTCGATGGCGATATCCTTCTTGTCGACGAGCGAGTGCGCGTGCACCATCTCGGCCCAGTCGAGGTCCCACTGGCCGTTCATTAGGAGATAGCCCGTCTTCTGCTCCTGCACGATGGGCGACGTGGCCTGACCGATGTAGGAAAACAGAATGGTCCGCGAGTCCTTGTCGGTGAAGATGTCCTTGAGGACCGTGTCCCATTCCCGGCTGCGCCGGACGTACACCTCCTTGGGGCGGAAGCCGACCTTCCATCGCCACTGGCACGGGTTCCCGTGGGCTCGACCCAGGGCGAACTCGACGGGCCACGGCCACACGAAGACGAACAGGACAAAGTCGAAAAGCATCGTCAGCGCGCGCTTGCCGACCTCCCAGCCCATGACGGACCACGGCGCATCCGTGGCTGTCCACGTCGTCTCGTTGGGGTGGCCAAAGGCTGAGGCGACCAGTTTGGCGTACCAGGGCAAGATCCAGTACATGCGCAGTAGGAACAGCAGGGCCACGCACACGTTCATGCCCACGGGTATCAAGAAGATGTTGCGCTTGAAGTCGGCGGGCTTGGAGTCGATGTGGGTGACGTAGATGTGCTTCTCCGACAGGGTGCTGATGAAGGGCTCCAGGACTTCCGGAGGCCGCTTGAAGGGGGAGGGAGGAGATCCATCTTTTGGTGCGGAATTGGCCGGTTTGGCTTTTGCCGAGCGCTTTGCGGGCGCCATGATGATTTTTTTTTTTTGGTGGTTTAACGATATTGTTGTACAGATTGGCGTAAGGGGTTGAACAGTCGCGTGTCCGTCCGACGTTGCGTATTGAAGATGTGGTTTGAAGTGGACACTGGACTGGAAGCTTGAGATGGGCTCCACTGACAAAAATAGGCGTCGACAGCCCCTGTTCGTGGATGCAAACGGGCCAAAGTCGAGAAGTGAGAATCGATACCTGACGAGTCGAATCAAATATGTTCCCAACCTAGAATTTTGAGGTTTGAGGTGGCTAATTCCCGATTGAAGATTCTTCACTCATCCGATGCGTGTCCAAAATCCAACGCCTTCTGTGGTGTTCGTTTTGTCCATCGTTAATTAGCCACACCTGCCATTCGCCGCCGGGTGTGGCGGACAATCCCGGCTCCGAACGGCAAGAGCTCTTGTGGCTGGAAAACGTTTCTACCAAGACTCCACCCCATCTCATATCCCGCGATTGCTTCCGTGACTGCAAATCATCAACGCCCACGCTCCGGGCAACCACTCTTCGAGGCAATGTTGAGAGCTCGCGCGTTGCAGGTGAGTTTCTCCCGTATTCACATTGAATCGACCTAGGCAATTGACCATTCGTGACTTAGGAGCGCGGCAATTCCTATGTGTGCGCCTCTTGCCGGCACAAGCTCTCTCCCAAAGGGCAGCTCAGAGATCGCCTCTTCTCGACCGTCGCCGCGTCCATAGCCTCGCCGCGATCCTCATTACAGACGCAATGCCCCGCATCACGATTCCTCGGCTCACGAACCCTGTCGACGAGCTCGCTCCTGCACCAGCAGGATAGCAATGGTGGTCCCTCTAAGCCGAAGGGCTCCCTGGGCGGGGGGGGGTTTGGGATGGGAAGTTTCGCATCCTTTGCCAACAATACTCCCGGCACCGCTAAGCCAATCGTCGGCGGACTTCTTCCTCACGAGATTGAAGCACGACAGAGAATGGGTTTGAGCAAACCCAAGCCGGCACGAACACCACCCAATCGGAAAGGAACTGCCGAAGCCACCGGGAACCGACAGCCCAAGAAGAACGATGCGCAAAACAATCAAGCTCCTTCATTGTCGAGTTCCTTGCTTGCCGATGCGTTCAAGACTGCGCGGCAACCTCGTCCGGTAGCTACCCCGTCTTCGTGGTCAATCCCCGATGCTGCCCCCAACACGACTGCTCAAACAAACCAGAAGACGGGCTTCGCCGCCCCGGCATTGAATTCTCAAACAAGCCAGAATGCGGGGTTCTGGGGTGCCTTCAGTAATCGAAAAGTAGACATTGAAGACCCAGACTCGAAACCAATGAAGAAGCCGGCACCGCGGCCTTCCAAGAAAAAGTCATCTTCGCAACAGGCCAAGGACACTGAGGTCCTTGAGGGTGACAGCGTCTGGGGACAGCTCAAACGTGCAACGCGCAAGTCAACGGACATGTCTGCTGCCGATGGAGACTTTTGGGATAAAATCGAATCGAGGGTCAGTGACTTGCGTGAGAAGAAGCGCGAGGAAGTCAAGTCTGTCCTGAAAGACATTGATGAAAGCAAAGAGATTCAGCAGGCAATCCATAAAAGCAGGTCATCGGAACCATCCGGACGGAAATCAAGATACAGAGAGGACGATATGGAATCTTCCCAAAGAGGCAAGAAGTCCAAGCGACCGAAGAACACACGGAGGGACATGGGAGCGAACGACTGGACCGACGAGGCTGCAGAGAGATGGGAGTCACGACAGGCTCGAAAGGCTGAAAAGGAGGCCCGGAGACGTGCTGGCGAGCAGGTCGAGGAGCAGCCAGTCCAGATTTTCCTCCCCGAGTACATCAGCGTGGCCAATTTCGCACAGGCTATGAAGGTCCCCATCAACGGTTTCCTCCGAGACTTGGAGGCCATGGGCTTTGAGGATTTGACTGAGGACACCATCATGACAGGAGATACCGCCGCGCTCGTCGCAATGGAGTATGGACTCGACCCCGTCATCGAATCGGGCGCTGGCCTCGATTTGCGGCCTCAGCCGCCTCCTGAAGACCCATCTACGCTCCCATCTCGACCACCTGTTGTCACCATCATGGGCCACGTCGATCACGGCAAGACGACGCTTCTCGACTGGCTGAGGAAGTCTTCGATTGCGGCACAGGAACACGGTGGCATCACGCAGCACATTGGTGCGTTTGTTGTCAAGATGTCAACCGGCAAGCAAATCACTTTCCTCGACACTCCAGGCCACGCCGCCTTCTTGTCCATGCGTCAGCGCGGCGCCAATGTGACAGATATCGTGGTTCTGGTCGTGGCAGCTGATGACAGTGTCATGCCTCAGACGCTGGAGGCTCTCAAACACGCCACGGCTGCCAAGGTGCCCATCATTGTGGCCATCAACAAGATTGACAAGGAAGACGCTCGCATCGACCAGGTCAAGGCCGACCTCGCCCGTCACGGCGTTCTGATTGAGGACTTTGGAGGCGACGTACAGGTCGTCCCCGTCAGCGGCAAGACCGGCCAGGGCATGGAGGACCTCGAAGAGAACATCGTCACGCTGTCTGAAATCCTCGACGTCCGCGCCGAGACTGACATTGCTGCAGAGGGATGGGTTCTCGAGTCGAGTGTCAAGCAGATTGGTAAAGTGGCGTCGGTGTTGGTCAAGCGAGGAACTCTTCGCCTGGGCGACTACATCGTGGCCGGAAAATCGTGGGCCAAGATTCGCGGGCTCCGAAACGAAGCTGGTCTTGAAATCTCCGAGGCGCCTCCGGGGACCCCCGTCGAGGTTCTCGGCTGGCGCGACCTGCCCGATGCCGGAGAGCAGGTCCTCCAGGCACCCGACGAGGACAAGGCCAAGACGGCCGTCGAGTATCGGCAAGAGATGGCGGAACGAGAAGAGAGCTCGGCGCAGCTCGCCGAACAGGAGCAGAAGCAGCGCGACAAGGCTGCGGCGGACCAGGCGACCAAGGATGCCGAAGCCAAGGGCGTCAAGGCCAAGCCGGAAGATCAAGAATCGGGCATCACGTACCAGAACTTCATCATCAAGGCCGACGTGGCGGGCTCGGTCGAGGCGGTGGCCAGCCACATCCAGGAGATCGGCAACAACGAGGTGCAGGTCAGGCTGCTGCGGTCGTCTGTCGGACTCATCTCCGAGTACGACGTCGACCACGCGGCCACGTCCAACAGCATCATCATCAACTTCAACAACCAGGTTCCGCCGCACATTCGCCAGCGCGCCAGCGAGAACAAGGTGCGCATCATCGACCACAGCGTCATCTACCACGTCGCCGACGACGTCAAGGAGGCCCTGTCGGCGTTGCTGCCCGAGCTGGTCACGCATCGCGTCATCGGCGAGGCGGATATTCTCCAGATCTTCTCCATCAACGTCAGGAAGCGCGTCCAGCAGAACATTGCCGGTTGCAGAGTCCGCAACGGCGCCATCAAGCGCGCGTCTGCCGTCAAGGTGTTGCGTCGTGGCAAGGTCATTTACGAGGGTAGGTTACTCCTGAAGCCCCTTTTCTTGTCATATCCATATATGTTGCTAACACATCCATCCAGGCAAAATCGACACGCTCAAGCACGTCAAAAAGGACGTCATGGAGATGGGCAAGGGCTCCGAGTGCGGTATCGGCTTCGAAGGCTTCGAGGACTTGGAGGTCGACGACCAGGTCCAGACCTACGAAATCATCAAGGAGAAGCGACACTTGTAAGAAAAGAAAAAGAAAAGAAACAGTCACGGAAAATTGTACCAAAAGGAAATCGACGGGCAGCGGTGGCGGCGGGTGCGGCCTCGTAGACGAACGAGATGATGATTTCTTGACACGTTTTTTTGTCATATATAGATGATGTGTATAACAAAAGAAAGTCACGGTGTTGGTTGGAGGAGGTTACGATGGGACGGAAGGGTATGCGAGAAGGACAGAATCCAATCTCGATGGCATGTATTATTACATTGTACGATAACAGTCAACGAATTCGATATACATCGCTGCCTGCCTGCCTGTCTAGACTCTTCTTTCTTGATACTTTTTGCTGATTGCACTTTTCCGCCAGCCATCTATTTAGTTGTACAACAAACAGACAATCAAGTTGATACACACTACAATCCGGACGCTTATTTCTTGAAACAGTTTCCTCAGAATGCTTCTCCGTTCCCTATGTCCCATTGCAGTTCATACATTCATTCCTCGCTCTCAGCCAACCAACGCTCCCTCAATACCCACGTCCACCACCAAATCACCCCCTCCCCGGCGCCGCCGTGTAGCTCGAAGAAAACGTCTTGGTGCTAATAGCCGCCCGCTCGCGCTCCTTGTCCAACCTAGCCAAGCCGATGCGATCCGTCACGGCCGTGGCGGAGATGATGTTGTCAAACTCGGCATCGAGGCCGTCTTCGTCGTCCTCTCCATTGTCCGAGTCCGGCTCGGCATTGAGGTCGGGCTCGAAGCGCTCTTGGGGCTGGGGCCGCGGGATGGTGGCGGGTTTCTTGAAGGAGGCGTCGTCCGGGTTGGGGTTGGAAAAGGTCTTGGAGGCGAGGACCTTGGCGCGGATCTCGGCCATGGCGGCGTCGTCGTCTGAGTCGTCGGATATTGCGTAGGGGTCTTTGTCGTCTTCGTCTTCTGATGGGGGGTTGGCTTCTTTGGGTGGTTTCTTGCCGAGGTAGATGCCGTCGACGCTCTCTTCGTCGCTATCCCCTTCTTCATCTTCGTCGCCATCCTCCTCGTCGTCGTCTTCGTCATCGGAAGGTCCCGGGCGCCGTCTGTTAGTATTGCCTCTGGTCCACATGTCGTCGTTGCCCTCTTGTCTACTCTCGGCGTATTCCCGATCCAGCTGCTCCATCCATTCCGCCTCGGTCTTTTTGATCTCGTCCTCGTCGGCACACGCAGCGTAGCGCTTGAGCAATTGATGATTGATTTCCAGGAACGAAGCGCCGTAGGAAAACGGCTCGAGCACCTGCTCAGCCCAGTCGGCGTGGCCACAGATGTAAAAGGCCGCGGCCAAGGCCTCAACGCAGTTCAGGCGCCACGGCTTTCCGTAGTTGACCGAGTTGGCGGCGACCAGGTAGGGCAGCAGACGCTCGCACTTGCCGCCGACCTTGTTCCACTGGACCTCCTTTGTGCGAGCCCAGGAGCACTCGACGACGGCGGCGCCGTACTGGTCGATGAGTTCGCGGTCGGCGGGGGAGACTGTGTGCTTGCCGTTGGGTGTGATGATGACTCCGTTATGGCGCTGGCCGAGCTTCAGGTCGCGCATCAGGCCGAGCCTCATCAGCTTCTTCCCCGAGCACCTCTTAGGGTCGCAGTGGCCGAGATCCCAGCAGGCGGCTTTGAAGGCGGGGCTGCCACGCGAGGAGCTGCCGTCTTGGTTGTCGCGGGGAGGGCCTCTTCGCGGGCCGCCGCCTCGCTTGCCCTTGGGGTTGAAGTCTTTCTTGTGGCGGACCATTGTATTGATGTTGCTCGAGTTGGAATGTTGTGCGAGTTTGAGGTGAGTCGTGTTTAGTGGTGTTGCGGAAGTGTGATGTGAGAGGTGTGGAAGGTGGGTTTATTTTGTTGTTTGTTTGGAAAGAATTGGATGAGAAATGGATGAAAGTTGATGGTGGGGTAATAGATATTCAGGGTTGGAGGGGTCATTGGCAGAGTTTAGACGTGTGGCTGAACTTAAATGCGTGGCTGACAGGGGATCCTACGCCACCGAAGACCTCAGCGAGCTTGTTGAAACAGGAAATCATGCGCAAACAAGTTTGAAGGGTATTTGCGAACAAAACATGCGAGAACATCCTATTTCAACCGAATGCACTCACAAAACCAAGTTCATCAACACCACAAAGTTCACTCGACGTCCCCGCGAGGCAGAGTTCTGGTCCTATCGCTGAACGCATTGGGCTGTACCCCACTAATTGCTTAAATGGGCTTAGAAGTTCGCGCAATGTTTGTTTCTTGCTTGTTTCGTCATTGTCGGCAGCACCTGCTGCCGATGACTTCTTCTCTCACTTTATCGAGGCAAGAGGATTTTTTATGCCTGTACTGAAAAGTTTTCACATCTACCCTCTCCTCCCATCGTCAATCGTTTTGATCCGCCCAAATCTCTCGGTTCTTCCCTTCGCCGTTGTTGTGAGTCGGAATATTCAACTCTCGAACGAAGTATCCATACGTACTTGGTTCAACTACAAGTACCGTATCTACTCGAAAAATTTGTCAGGAAACTAATAGATATAATGGCCGTGGATTGGTTGGCCACATCTGCGACACGCTGACCTTACTCGATTTAGTAGGCGATCGTGCTAATTTTAGTAAATCTGCACGTAACTGGAGACTAGTTTTCTGGCAAATTTTTCGAGTAGATACGGTAGGTATACGAATGCATCAACACGCCTGCTCTCTACCATCAAAACCAACTACTAACCTACCACCTTACAAAACATACCAAACTTACCAAACTTACCAAATCAACCCGAGTCAAGATAAGCTTAACACACTCAAGCAATTCCCCCAGAATCATGCCATCCTCCAAGGCTGAATCCGCCTGCGGCACCAATGGCTTCCCGGGTGCATCGCCTCTCGCCAGCCTCAGGCTCCCACCGGCACTTACTGCTTCGAGTAATGACACGAACATGTTCGGCGCAGACGAGGCCGCGTCACCACACATCCCGCCGAGTAAGGGCTTTTTCATCTCGATGCCTAGTTTCTGGAGTTGTTGGTTGTCGGTGCCGTCATCCTTCGAGCATCCAGACCGCCGCCTTCCAGCCCAATACCCCGCCGCCACGACACAATCGGTTGCTCAATGATGATCACCGGCATTCTCTAGGTTGAGACATTTTTTCCCCTCGTGGTCGAATATTGGACCCGTCATGTGGTGGCTCAGATGGCAAATCCTCTGGGACCCCGCCGAGGCGTCTGTGGTGATGCATACCCGTGGTGTAGCGTCCGGGCTGTGCAAGAGTTGAAACGCTGGTCCGATGCCTGCACACATGACACTTGCGGCTAGACGACAGGAGGTCTAGTTTTCAAAAGACTGGGGGGGAGACAAGGGTCACCGGCTCGTTCCGAGCTGTAGCTGGGGTGAAGCCATCGCCACATGCAACGTGCAAGACGCTGAGTAGACACTGAGAAGGCGCTATCAAGGCACTGACAAAACACTGACAATACACTGACGAGATGCAAGACAATTACGATTTCCTCCAATACGCTACAAACTAAGACATTAACTATTATGCGCCCCCGACTATAAACACTTGGGATTGATGGTCGCCTGGACCTCCTTCCCCGTCCAACCCCTCCGGCCGTTGAAGACGCCGTCGCGTATCAGACTCACCCTCTCGGCGTAGCAGGGTCCGCCGTGGACCGACAGCCGACAGAAGAGCAGCTTCTCGAACTCGCCGTCGGGCACGAGAGCTGCTCGCAGTTGCAATTCGTCGTCGTCGAGGCGCATCAGGAGCAGCACGCGGGCGCCGACGTGGTGCCACGCGAGCTTGGGCACCGGCCACACGTTGCGAGACGCCGAAGAGAGGTCGCGCGTGAGTGTTGGAGAGGACTCTCGCTCGCCGTCGTCCAGCGGAATTGGGCGCTGGCCGTAGGTCGAGCGCGCCAGGTTGACGAGCGACATCATATACGACGCCTCGGTCCGGCTCATAGGGTCGAATTCGTTGGCCAGATCGACTGCCACAGAGACCGGGTGGGCGGCGAGGTATCTGGATATGTCGATGGGCCCCGTGACGCACGGCGGCGAGCCAAAGGTGACGCAGGAGAAGCTCGCGTGTTTGCCTGCCAAGTTTGGTCAGCGAGCTTGGTTCATGAGAGACTACTGGGGAGATTCGTCTACTGACTCAATTCGCTGTTGGACATGTAGTGAAGGAAGAGCAAAGATGCCACAGCTCCGCCCGCGGAGTGGCCCGTCAGCATAACGTGCTTGGGCTCCCGGCCCTGGATTTCGACGTAGTGCTGGATGCGCTGTGAGACGGTGGCGGAGAGAGCCTCTGCCTGTGCGAGAAGCGTGGCGTTGGCGAGCAACCTCGGAGTGTTTGACACGCTGGGGTTCTGATGCAAGTCAGCATCGCTCAGGGGCACAGAAACATGAAATTCACGTACAATAAAGTGCCCGACGTCCCTCGGCGGCTCAGCCGCGTTGACGACGTGGTCCATGTTGCTCGGGCTTCCGTGAACGGCCACGATGAGCACAGGGAGAAACTCGTTGGGCTCGGCGGCAGCGGCGAGGGTTAGCAGCGTCGACGTGCAGGCCGTGACGCCTTCACCGAGTGATGGCGTCTCGACCACATCGTTGCGCACCGAGTACCGAGAGGCGTCCAGCATGTCTCGGGCCGCACAATTCCACGCCAGGGAGACGAGCTCAGCGGCAGCTCGAGAGCTGGAGGCGTGTTAGTCAAGGAACTCTGAGGAGCGAGGGAGGGGATTGCAGTACCATTGCCATTCCGAAGATGCTTGCTCGTTGACTTTTGAGTTGTCGTAGGTGGACGCCTCCTTGTCCAGCCCGTGAACCAGCTGCTTCAGTTGCGCGCCCATGTCGACTGCTCGGTGTTAGTCGTCTGTCTCTCTTGTGCGAAGCGAAACATGGCATCTCACCGCCGCGACTCATCTGCTCCAAGGCAGTGTCCATGGCCGTCGACAGCTCCGACACGGCAGCAGCAGCGCCCTGGCAGTTGTCGACAAAGGTGAAGCCCGAAGGGAGCACCGAGGGCGTGGCGGCAGAGGCACCGGGCTTGATCCTCGAGATCTGGAAGTGGCGTTTCATTGTGAGAGGAAGTTATCGAGGATTGCTGGTCAACTTGGGTGTGTCCATTGCAACGAAGAGGGACTATGGATTGGTCTTATATCACGACTCTTCAGCGGGAGGATACGATACGATGTGTAAGTGTGTAAGTGGCAGAGGACGAAAAGAGACTGGTAGTTTTTTTTGCCTGGTTCTCGAGGACCCCATGAGGGCTTGATTGGGAACCGGCCGAGGCTACGAAGGAGTTTTGGCGACAGTCCAGTCGAGGAAGACGGTTCCTGTTTGGATTCGATTCGATTCGTGTTTTTGCGGGCATGGCCGAGGGGGCTGTGCCGGCTTAGCGGCGAAGACGACCCCCCCCCCTGGACCTTTCTCGTTCGCTACCTCGTATTGTTTGTGCGTCAGGCCATTGGGTGGGACTTTAGTTGTGGGAAAACGAGGCCGATGAGGCTGTAGCTGAAGCATTGTAGGTTTTTCTATCACGAAGGCGTAGTTTTCGCTTGCGGGCCAATGAGGAGTTGAGGGTAGGGATGAGAGTAAGACGGGAGAGAGAGAGAGAGAGGAGAGGGTGAGATAGGGAACTTTGCATTCGGCTCTGTGCTTTTTTACTACACCCAACTACTAAAGGTACCTATGCATTCGTACCTCGGAGGGTTATCACCTCGTAACAGGCGCGGACCGAAACAAAAAAGCCTTGACTTCGTATGGGAAAGCAATATAACATCAGCTTCCCCGACGCATGAAATGAAGTTCCCGTGTTTTGACCATATAAGGCTGTCTCTATGTGGTCTCTGTGGCTCGCCCCCCCCTCGTCCCGTCAAATGAGGACTTCGTACCGTGTTTCAAGAGGCTCGTGATGGGAAAGAGAGCTAACGAGGCGAGAGCGAGCCGTTGGTTTTACGAGTAGCTTAAATGGAAGAGTCTCTCTCTCTCTCAGCCGAGCCCCCTGCTAAATGGCTGGGGACTAAGAGAAGATGGGAATTGATTATGTACGGATAGAAGAAGTAATATCATGGGCTGAGTACTTTGTACGAATAATATTCCAGGAAAGAGACAATTCGTACCAATAATTCGTACCCGCGAATATAAACGGTGGACAGGGTGGCGCTATTCCGAATGGGGGCGCTGTGGGAATCGCCCAATTGGGTGTCAATGGTCAAAGTGTCCATTTGGAGATTGACCTCCTACCTACGGAGACACTTCAGTTCTACTACAACTTGCGAATAAGTTGCCAACGCTTTGCCACTGCAAACAAAATACCAGTTGCTCCGAGCCTCCGTTTTCTTCCAACGACTCTTCAGTTCCCCCGTTTCGCTACTTTGCATCGTCCCTTCCTCCTCTCAGCGCCCGCCACCATCCGCCCTCACACAAACCACTTTCTGCCGCCTCCTCCTCGTCCCTCCTCCACCAACATCCAACACCCATCCAAAACCCCTGTTCCTCCCCGCTTAGCTGCTCTCAGCCCGGCCAAGCTTGCTTCACACTGCTTTCTCCCTCCCCTTCTCCTTGTCTTGTCTTGTCTCCCCCGGTTCGCCTCGCTCACAAACCTCGTTTCGTTCCCCGCTTCGCCAGAAGGGTCGGTCTCGCGCCCGCAAGCCCGCGAAGGCACCACCACACCAATCAATCCAACCAACCACCAAACCTCGTATCGTCCTCTCTCTCCTCTTCGACTCTTCGTCACCCGCCATGGAAGCCGCAAGCGCTCGCGCCGCCGCCGCCCGCGACCGCTGGGGCGAGTACTCGTACGGCGGACGCACCCCTTCTCAGCTCCAGCGCTTCATCCAGGCGGCCTGCTCGCCCGAAAACTACGAGCCCAACCTCGCGCTCAACCTCGAAATCGCCGACCTGGTCAACTCCAAGAAGGGCAGCGCCCCGCGCGAGGCCGCCTCGGCCATGGTGGCCTTTATCAACCACCGAAACCCGAACGTGGCCCTGCTCGCCCTCAGCCTGCTCGACATCTGCGTCAAGAACTGCGGTTACCCGTTCCACCTCCAGATCAGCACAAAGGACTTCCTCAACGAGCTCGTCCGCCGCTTCCCCGAGCGCCCGCCCATCCGTCCCACCCGCGTCCAGGCCAAGATCCTCGAGGCCATCGAGGAATGGCGCAGCACAATATGCGAGACCAGCCGGTACAAGGAGGATCTGGGCTTCATAAGGGACATGCACCGCCTGCTGAGCTACAAGGGCTACGTCTTTCCCGAGGTGAGGAGGGACGATGCTGCCGTATTGAATCCGAGTGATGTAAGCACCCTCTCCATCCCAGGACTATCCCAGGGTTAACCCCCACCATGCTAACATCCCCCCCAAAGAACCTCAAATCGGCAGAGGAAATGGAAGAAGAAGAGCGCGAGGCTCAATCCGCAAAGCTCCAGGAACTCATCCGACGCGGCACCCCCGAAGACCTCCAAGAAGCCAACCGCCTCATGAAGGTCATGGCCGGCTACGACACCCGATCCAAGACCGACTACCGCGCAAAGGCGGCCGAAGACGTGGCCAAGATCCAGGCAAAGGCGCGTTTGCTGGAGGAGCGGTTAGAGGCCTTCCGGGAAGGCGACACCATGCAGGACGGCGATGTCTTCAGCGAGCTGGCCGCCGCCCTGTCGAGCGCCCAGCCCAAGATCCAGAAGATGTGCGAGGAGGAGTCGGACGACCACGAGGCCGTGGCCAAGCTGCTGGACATCAACGATAGCATACACCGCACCGTCGAGCGGTACAAGCTCATGAAGAAGGGCGATTTGGAAAACGCCGCCAAGATTGCTGCCGGCGGTACGACGACGACGACATCAAACACGGCGGCAGCCGCGAGCTCGTCGAGCGCCGCAAACGAACTCTCCCTTATCGACTTTGACACCGAACCCTCAGCGGCCAATGGCAGCGGCGTGCCTCCTACGAGCAGCTCCCCTGCTCCTCCTGCCGCGACCGGCATCGAAAACGACCTCCTCGGACTGGACCTCGGTGACCAATCGAGCTCCTTTGGACAGGGCGGCAACATTGCCCTTGGCTTTGGCGCAAATCAGAGTAAGTCTTACACTCTGATAACCCAAAACAGTCTATTAACTCGTATCCAGACATCCCTGGTCCAGCCCTCCTCTCCTCCGTAACCCAGGACAACTCGGCAAAGGGCCCCGTGTCCAACCAGCCAACCCCTCCCTCTCCCTTCTCCCAATTCACCGGCTTCAACTCCCAGCCCGCCTCCCAGTCCTCCACTCCTCAGCCCCCAATGTACCAGCAGTCGGCGCATGCTCCTCCACCCCAGCAACCCGCGATGGACCCCTTTGCCGCTCTCGCCTCGCCCCTGAGCAGCTCGCAACGGGCGTCTCCCGCTCCTCCTCCTCAGTCACAACAGCCCGTCCCGCCGGCCGTCTCCAACGACGACGACGAGTGGAACTTCTCCTCGGCCCTGCCCCCAGAGCCCGCCAAGCCGAAGATGCATCAAGCCACCGTCAGCGATACGGACCTGCGTATCGAAATGGTGGCCAACCGAAGCCCCGCCGCGCCCGCCGGCTTGGCCATGTCGTTTGCCTTTTCAAACGTTTCAGCCCAGCCTATTAACGAGTTGCACTTTCAACTCGCCGTCACAAAGGTGAGCCCCTTTTCCCACCTACCTATCTTCCAACAAATCTACCGACCCATCTACTGAGCCGTGAAACTGACACGTTGTAGGGCTACGAGCTTCAACTCAAGGCCCAGTCCGGCAGGGACCTCGCCCCCGCCCAGGCCCGCGGCATCACGCAGGAGGTGCACATCTGGCACGCCGGCAACCACTCTCAGAGGGTCGACTCGGTCAAGATGAGGTGGCGCGCGTCTTACAAGTTGGCCGGGAAGCCCGTCAACGAGATGGGTGAGATTTCAGAGTTTAGCTTGGCGTGAAAAAAAATGTCAAGATTAGGGTTGTTGGAGAGTGAGGGAGAGGATGAAAAGGAGGGAGGGGAGGCAGTCATGCATGGTTGGAGGAGGGTGTTCTTGGGATATAAGCAGATGGATGTATGAGATCAAGACGAGGAGGAGGTTTTATGTGAATGCTTGGAGATGGCCCGTTTTTGATGTCATCAGAGAGCATGAAAAAGCGCCATTATATTATTCCAGCGGATGGTTTGCTGTTGATTTATCGAGTATCCCGTCTCCATCATTTGAAGTGTTGGAGAACCGACAACTTCCGAGACAAAAGTTGCCGTGCAAAGAAGACAGTCAACGGAAATGCTACCGAAAGTCAATATTCACACACGCAAGACACACTTGATTCACACGGAACCAACACTGCACAATACCAGAAACAGCGTGCAAGAGGGCCATGGCTCGTCTTCACATTTCATCAACTCCTGTCTACATGGTTGCCCGAGAGGCTTGGATCCGCCTCCGGTCGAACCGTCTCGGTCTGCCATCTGTCCTCTCCCATCTTCTTCGTCTCTGTAAAGGGGGTGGCGACTCGTCTGTGTTCTCAAGCCCAAAGTCCTTCCCTGTCGTGACATCCATCCGCCCTTGTCCCTGTAAACGCCGTAAAGTGTAATTCGAGGCCAGAAGTTCCCGTACAAGTAAAGTCGCCGCAACACGCCGTTTCTCCAATTCCAAACAAAGCAAATCGCAAACAGGTCAAGTCGACTCCGAAAGGCAGCCCACAATGACAGCATTAAGAAAATAAAGACCATGCCAACAGTCGTCTCGTCCAAGGAGCACATCGTGACTCAAAGGAAGGCTCTCCGTCAGGAGGGGGAGCGACCTGGCGAATATTGGCGAGTATCGATCGGCAAATATGACAGGGCTTCGTTGCCTCCCATCATCCTGCGAGTCGCAGGGAGGCGAGGGAGGGGGCTATGGGGTTATGTACCCGTACAGATACTGTGGAGATGAATCCAGAATTGGCGTATTCTAAGCACCCAACTCGCTCACGGCGAACGAGGGGGTGGTTGGCTGGAGTGAGTAGCCGTGGCTGGGCGTCTTGGACAGCATGCTCTCTCGCTCGGCCTTCTCACGCTCGCGCTGGGCCTTTTCCGATTTGGTGATGCGAGGTTTCCTGGTGATGGAGCCGCCGCGAGAACCAGGTCCGCCACCGCGGCCAGTGCCAGCTCCACGACCAGACGTGCCTCGGCCACCACCACGGCTTCCACGCCCACCGCGGCCACGTTTGGGAGGGCCATCGTGACTGAGTTTCTGTTAGTGAATAGTCCAATGAGGTTTGCCATGGCCAAGTTACGTACCCTCCTGCAGGTTTCTCCACCTCGGGAACCAAGGGGCCAGAATACACGAAGAATCCATCACGGCTAGCCGCCGCCTGAGCCTCCCAAAGAAGCTCCGAGTCGTCGACAAAGTCATCGTCAACGTCATACTGGTCCTCCTTGAAGTTTCGCTTCTTCTTGGGCTTGGCCTGGGCGTCAGGGCCGCTCGTGCCGCCATTCTCTGGGTTGCTACCCTCGCCGTCAGAGAGGTCAACAGACATCTCGTCACCCGACTCGCGGCCGGATTCGGCTTTTTCCAAGGATGCGGCAGCAGCGGCAATCCGGGCCTTGCGGTCACGGTCGGCGGCCAAGCGAGGGTGCAAGGCGTCCCATCCGTACCTGTCCTCGGCCATGCGCATGAAGTTGACGTATTTGTTGGTCTCGCCTGATTGTATAGGAACCGTGAGGATGATGGTAGGTGTCTGTTGCTCCTCGCCAGGCTTGGCCCTTCCAAAGTCGAGGATTGATCGCCCTTCGCTTTCTTGCAGATCTTCTAGGTTGTCCGTCTTAGGTGTCGAGACGCCAGTATGGGGTTTTTGTTTGGGCGAAACCTTCCTAATGGGACCGTTTGAAATGGTTGTGAAATTCGACTCTCGAATCACGGGTCGTTGAGCGGGAGGTGGAGGTGGTGCTGGGGTCGGATTCTTGCTCGCCGGGGCCGGGGCCAGGGGTCGCGCCGCAGACGTGGGGGTCGAGGTTCCTGCAGCCTTGTTTGATGGCGAAGGCGGAACTGACGGTTCCTGGGCCGCGAATTTGGGTTGAGGAGCGGCGGGTTGGTACGTGTTGCTGTGCGTATGTTTGGGCGACACTATCGAGGGAGCAGAAGGCTCCAACAGACTGGCAATGGTGGGGGAGCGGGTAGGCATCTGAGTCGGGGCTCGTGGAGAGCCAGACGCCGACGCGTAAGGATTATGGGAAACCATCGACTCGCGAACAGGATCGATCTTGCCTCTAATGGGGTCGTAACTCTGGCCGCCTCGAATAGGATCGTAGCTTTGGCCGCTCGTGCGCACAGGGACAGTCGTGGTGGTGGGCGGCGAAGACTGGGGCGGCGGTTGTGATGGGGGATCCGAGTTAAGGATGCTCTGCATCGAGCCAGGGAAATGTTCTCTCTTTTGTATTTTGGGGGAGTAGCGCTGCTCGGGAAGAATGTGGTGCTGTTGGTGCATAGGTTGTTGGACAGGTGACGAGTTGGTCAAGTTGGAGATATCCGAGACACGTGGCTGGCGCGGGACAATGGCGGCAAAGGATCTGTCAGAGGGAACATCCGTATCCGTGTCGCCAGTAGATGCCATCTTGCGCTTTCGTGGGATAGGAGGTGCATTGGGATCGCGAGGTTTTCGAGGTTTTCGAGAAGCCTTGGCCACATCGGAGCCATCCGAGGTCCTAGGCTTGATAATGGTGCCGGGCTTGCGGCCTGGCTTCTTCCGAGGAACACCAGCGGCCGTCAACTGTACCCATTTGTTGTCGATTAGGACATACTTCTTAGCAGGTCCAGTGCCGCTTTGGGCGGGCATTGGCGGTGGCGGTTGGTGTTCGCCTTGACGATGGTCAAGTTGGTGTTCGTCTTGGACGACAATCATGTCGTTGCGAGAATGTCGGATGGGTGGTCGGGAGGGAGAGCCTGGTTCAGAGATGGACCCTGATGGTGGTGAGGAGAGCTCCCCGGCAGACGAGTCGTATCGTGACATGAAGTGTCACCAGTCGCGATGGTGAAGAGTGCAAGGAACGGGAATGATTCCTATAGCGGTTGCAGTTGAAGGCGCCGACGCGACAGGGTGCCTTGGCTCCTCGCCGAATGAGAAGCTAGCGCGAGAGTCTTGAATGGCCAGTTGGGGGATACACTATCATCAAGATGAGGTGGGAATAAAAAGGGGGAAAGGAAAAAAAGAAACAAAGGAAGAATGATTTTTGTGACAAGTTCGGTGGTGGTAATGACGATAGTTCAAGCCATACAAAGGTTGCCAAGCAGAAAAGAGAAAAGAGTGAATAGGCGATGGATTTGATGGATGAATGGATTGATTGGGTGGAGATCAACCGGTGGTGTTGCGTGGTTGTGGTTGACGGACCAGGTGCGCTGCAACTGCCTGGGGCTCCTTCCGTGCAATACCTGGGGAAAGGTGGAAGGTACGATGTACGAAGACCCGACGGGCTCCGTCCAGGTACACACGCAGCGCAGCAGCCTCAGGCGTCGGGGAAGGAGTGGATGGGCGGGCTGCGCGGCCGGGAGCAGCGACGGGCTGTGATTGGCCAGAAAGTGGGAACGGCCGATGACCAGGGCGGTGGAGCTGTGATTCTGAATAGCCTCACCACGCTGAGTTGAGGAGAGAACTACGACGGGCGATGCACCTCGACGACTGAATCGGCAAAAAGGGGTCTCGGTGCGGGGTTCGGCCGGGTTTCGACAGCAGCGATCGATGCTGCAGCTCTGGGCGCACAAAATGGTGGTATTCTGGTGATGGTGCGGGCGTGGGAATGATGCCGAATCGATGGGTTTGAGCAAATCCGACCCAATTACGCGGTGGTGTTGGTGAAGAAAAAGCGCGGGTGGGAGAGGTTGGAAAGAGGAGGGAGAAGGGGAAAATGGTCGAGGAAATGGAAATGGGGATGGCTACCTTTTTTTTGGGACAACAACATTTCTTATTTTCTGGCGGAAGGAGAAAAACGGGGCAGACCAGCTGCTTGCGCTGCTACTACGACTGCAACATGCTCTGCGCGCGCACGACACCGGCACGAGGAAACGAGAGGGGTGAGGAGTGACTGAGGGAGCGAGTGACTGAGTGAGGGGGGACCAGGCATGATTCTGGCAATGGGAAATTTTATTATTAAACGCGAATTAAAAACATCGGCCTCGGTCCTTTGGGGCGGGCGGACGGTCATCAGCCAAGGGTTGTGGATCAGGATTGGATTTGGGGGGGACGGATGGGATGGGATGGGATGGGGTCGAGGAGAAGAGAATGAGCAAACGAGGGAAAATGGAAAAAGGAAATGGGAAGGGGGGGGGGAGGGGGGTGTGTGAAGAAGGCAAGACGAGGAAGACAAGACGAGACCACGATAATAAGAGGGGCACCACTGCACCAGGAATCAAGAAAAAAGGCAACGACCAGACAGTCGGAGGCAGTTTGATAGGGAACAGAAGGGAGAACGAGGGAGCAGAAGGGCGCAGTAGGAGAGGGGGTCCGCGGTCGCTCCGGGGGGCGTGTGGTGAAGGAGGCATGTCGTCGGGTTGGCAATGACACGAACAAGACGGGAGGGACCTGAGAGACAATGCGAGAGAAAGAGTCCGGACTGGAGTGAGTGAGTGAGAGACGGGAGAGGCAAATCTGCAGAAGGATGAATAGAGAGCCGTGTGAAGAAGCACGGACACGATGAGAGCTGCCCCAAAGCGGCAACGTGCAACATCAGAACGGACCAGTCCCTGCGAGCGAGGGCCTGAGTTGCGTCGGGGAGCGGGTGAGTGGATACAGGTGGTACTTTGCAGCATGCCAGTGGAGAGCCAAGAATAACCACAGGCGAGGTACCGTGTACTTTGTGTTCCGCCATTTTTTTCCTTTGTCCAACCGCATCGTCTTTGCGGCGCTTCCTCCCCCGGGCATCTCAATTCGCACCGACTGTCCGGCCACGACACGCCACGGGCTGAACATGACGGCTACGACCGAGAAGTCGACACAAATGTTCGAGTGCTAAAATGCTCAAATGCTACGATGCCAACCCGCAATCCCACTCTCCCCCCCGGTCCCCGCCTGCAGCGACTTCAAGTTTGTGTGCTGCGTCACCTGCGTCCTCCCTCGCCTGTGTCCGTGAACGTTGAACCAAGCTTAGGCGCGGCATGCCGACAGGGATCTAGCGTCTTTGGTCGAACAAGCGCCGGCGTGGCCAGGTCCAAGGCTCCAGGCCCGTCCAGCCACATTCATCCGTTTTTTCGGTAACTCCATGTGGCTGTGGCCAAGTACCGGTACATTGACCTTGAAAAATGCGGACTGGAAAGCACAAGATCGCCGTGCAAACACTGGACTCATTCTCGCCGCTGAAAATGCTGACTGTGATCGGCCGCTTCCCGTTTTCCAAACATTCCTCAACCTTGTCTCCGATTCGGGGAACTTTCCCGCACCGTCGACCAAACTTGTGTCATTGTCACGCCCAATGTCCCGTCCTGAATCACCAGTCGTGCAGGGGGCGGGCACTCGGTCATACTGGAAAGTCGGCATCTGCGACCTGCGAAAAGCAAGACAGACACAACGAGGGGAATGGGGGGCGGTTAAAACGAAATCTCGGGTTGCGGTTAGTTCGCGCAGCCAAGTACGCTACAGGATGTACATACACTCACCGACATTCAACTTGCAGCATGCGTTCTGGTGTTAATACCGCGTCCCTCAACCAGGCCTATCAGGGAGATATGCTCCTTCAAATTACCCACTCTCGAGCAAACGCAATGGCACATCTCGGCTTCGCTTCTCTGCCCCCGCACAGTTTCACCACGGGAAACAGAAGGCGCAGTGAAACTGCAGCAGCGAATCCTCTGAAGGAGTCGTGGAACCAATAAACCGAACCGGAATTCACTGCTGTGTCTCACTTTGCACAAAGGACTTGGCCCAACGTGGATGTGGACGGGTGCGCATCGCCCTTCTCGCAGTCGCCGTGGTTCTCTGTTTTTACCGACCCCCTGGCCACGGAGTACAGGGTACGTATCAGGAAACCCCTGTGGCGCTCCGTTTCTAGAACTCCGGAAGGAAAGACGGGGGGATATCGATCGGCGCTAATGCAACCGGCACCCAATCAATCTGTGGCGGTGCAAGATTCTCAGCCCCGGGGAATTGCTATTTTAACGAGACCCTGGAGGGAAGAAACGAACGGAAGCGCGCGTCATCATGTTTCCCACGACCACTCAATAAAAGTAAGCAGAGGATTTGCTTATTCGACATTTTCCGAAGACTTTCGGAATTTGATGACGTTGGCTGAACTAACGCGCCATATAATTTTTTGTTTGCAAAGAGCGAAAAAAAAA